>PVKM010023379.1:0-21202 GCA_004027735.1 Carollia perspicillata | reverse complement strand
GATAAGCGGTGAAACATAATGTACATGTTAGTTTTTCTCGTTAATGCTCCAGGAAAGGCAGCACGGTGGAGCATGAGGATGGAGCGCACACGGCATGCTGGCCGCCATGCCCCTCTCTGCCTCACAACAGGCCTTGCGAGTTCATCTTGCCTCCTTTCCCCACCAGGTCAGGGCAGGGTCTCAGGACTTTTTCCTGCGACTTTCGAGGCAAAATCTATCTGCTGCTTGCTGAAAGTTGGTGGTGGGGCT
Organism: Carollia perspicillata; assembly: GCA_004027735.1. Lineage (NCBI taxonomy): Eukaryota > Metazoa > Chordata > Mammalia > Chiroptera > Phyllostomidae > Carollia > Carollia perspicillata. Next base: position 20,953 of record PVKM010023379.1, on the reverse strand, counting down.
GGAGCATGGTGCTGTGGAAATAAAAGGGACTCTAAGGCCAGATAGACCTGGGTTCAGACTTTGATACTTAACTAGCTCTGATGGGGAGACATTATCTCATTCAGCTTAAGTTTTCTCATCTATAAAATAAGAATTGTAGAACTGATCTCATTGGGCTGTACTGTGGATTCAATTAAATCGTACATGCAAAGAGTGCATAATATATAGGAGGTGGTCAGTAAACCTTAGCTTCTTTTAATTTCATCCATCTCTCAAGCATGTTACACCTCATTAGGTGGTATCACTGATTCGATTCTGTCAAGTTAAAAATGACTTATGGATACAATTTTTTAGACTTCAATACCCAAGAACCTGCAGGACTGAGGATAACGCCGGGTATAATCCGTCACAGTGCTTATGTCTTAAGATTCTGCTGGGAATCTTTAAAAGAAAACCCTAACACTGAATGGCTGCAAGCGTCCTCTGATTCATTTTCTTCATTTATTTTAGGGCGCACGTGGAGAATGTGGTAAACCAGGAATAAAAGGCGACAAAGTAAGGAGCATGTTTTTAAAATGCTAACATCTCTGATCCTTCGGGGCTGAGTTTCCTTAAGGCGAAATTCCTGTTTCTATGAGTCTGTTTTTGTTAGTTAGTTAGTTAGTTAGTTTTGTTTTAATAGATATCAGAGACATGGTTACCAGAAGGGAGGGCGCAAAGGGTGAGTGAAACGGGGAAGGGGAATGTAGCCGACAGTATTATGGTTAGTTGACATCGTGGCAGATGATGGCTAGGGCTGGTGGGGTGACCACATTATAAGTTATAAAAATGGTGAATCGCTAAATTGTGCACCTGAAACTAATATAACCAATGTAAGATTGTATACCAACTCTACTTATTAAAAAAAACAAGCAATTAAAAAAATAGGAAATTCCTGGGATGCATTGTGTTGATCTTACTACTCACTGAACTTAGAGAGTCACCGGCTCAATTTTCCCATCAGTAAAGCATGAAGCAGAAGACAAAGCCACTACCTAATGTTAAGTAATGGTGTCCCCAGATGCCTTTCTTATGTTCCATTAAGACTTTGCTTCATGGTACGCCAACCTTTGAGGCCAGGCCTACTGAATGTTATGGTGAGAAGAATAATTTAGTCAGCAACATGTCAATTCATGCTTCATCGGGAAAAAGTAGAATTGTTTTCCAGATGTGAACACTGAGACCAAGTGCTTCCCAAGCAGAGTGAAGAACTTGATGAACTAAGTCAATGAGATAGTTATAAATAACGCGACAGAACCAGACTCAGATAGGGGGTTGAAATCTTGAAAATCCAGTAAGCTACAGACAATGGAGTACGTATTTACTTTTCATTAGAAGATAAGTATGCATAAAGTATTTAAACTGGAGACAATGTGAAATATGTTAAGGATTTCCTTAATGGACCAGAAACATAGAGTGTATTTGAAATATAATAATAAAGGGTCAGAAAAAGCACAGAGTAAAAGTAGTTTTTGTTACAGTTAAAAAGTATTAAGAGCATGCCAGTAAGACACCAAACTCTTTCAATATCTATATTTTAATTATGGCAGAGAGTCAAGGAGAGAAGGTGGGGCAGAAGGTGAAAAGAAAAGGGTAAGATAATGACTGTGGCCCATGTAACTAAACACTTTAAATAGCCTGAGGTTTTCTGAAAGCTTTTTAAACTGCTGCAAAGTGAAAGGTCAGGTGGGTCTGAAAAAATGTAGGCTTGGTAATTATCTCCGGGCGAAATGGAAAGTATGATAATGAATGGATTCTTCCTGGAAGGTAACTGAGAATGAGAGATGAACTTGGACTCAAAAATGCAGGAGGGACACACACAGAACAGAACAAAAATGAAAATCAGATAATAACTAGGAAAATTATTTGAAAAAAAAATGGCTGACAAAAAATTAATGTCATATTTCATTGACTAAGATGCCAAGGATTGTTAAATGCCCTATTATATTCTGTGCCAAAAAGAAAGAAAAAATACTGTTAATTATAAAGATGCAATTGATTGTACTATGTGTCCCAGTGTCAGAGAAATAAAAATTTGAAAAATGCATGTCCAGAGTCGATAGAAAAAGAGTCCTTGACATGAAAAGAATTCACATAAATTCATAAGTAAAACATGCAAAGAATCAGAAAACCCAAAAAACAAAATATAAATGGCTGATAAATGAAAAATATCCAATACATTAGCAATCAGATAAGTGAAATTAAAATATTATTTCACCAATCAAACGAGCAAACACTGAAATAATATATAATATGTAGTACTCAGTGTTGATGGGGATTCTATAAGATGAAGATGTGCTCTCTCTACATGGGTAGTGAGAATGGAACTCTGAACAAATTTTATGGAGAAAAGTTTCATGATTTCTTCCCATAAAAGGTGTGAGAGACAGAGAGTGAGAGAGAATCTTAAATGCGCTTATTGCCTTTCTCTGCACCGGGCATCCTCTTCTAGGAAATTATCCTTCGGAGTGAATCAGAACTTGGACGAGGATGTATGCACAAAGGTGTTCTCTATAACATTATTTAAACAGTAATCATCAAAAACAATTTAAATGTCCTAACTAGTGGAATGAGTAAATAAATCATGATGGATTCATATTCTTGAATATTATTCAGTTTACTAAGAGTATTAATGACAAAGAAAAATATTTTTGACACAACAGAAAACCAAGTAAGTAGGATACAAAATTGTATACATACTTTGATCAAATTATCTGAAAAAAAATTGATTGGGAATAAGAATAAAAGTAGGTGAAAACACACTAAAGCAGTGTGTAGGAACACGTACAACAAAAACAGGGGGGGAAAGTGAAAATGAGAAAAAAGAAACTAGACTATATTATCTCCTAATAAAAATAAACTTCAAAGGGTTTCCTAGTTGTGAAACATACTGAAATATTTTTATTAGAAGAGTGTTTAGTACGACCAGTGTTTTACGGAGTTCCATGTTTTAAAGATAGACAAAGAGTGATTTAGACATCGGAGAAACTCACTAGATTAACTCAACTGACATTACCTGGTTGGAAGAAAACAGTATTTCACCAAATTTACTGCTTCCTAAGGAATCTTAAGAAATCTTTTACTTTGATCAAAATGTCAATATATAGACCAAGAACTTATATCTAAAATTATGTTTTCATGGAGTTTGTTTGCTACAGGGAAGTTTGACCCCACCCCTCCATTTTACTTGTTAATCAGGATCATTTTGTTAACAATGAACATGTGAGCTTTGATGTTTGGGTAATCAAAGAAGACTAGCCATTACTGAAAACATATTCCCTTCTCTTCTACCTAAAATCATTGCACGTCGAAGGTGGATATTTTGAGTGACTTACCATTAATTTTATTCCACAGGGACCTCCGGGGTCATATGGACCAAAAGGACCCAGAGGACTTCAGGTAAAGAGGCTAAAACCAAATCTAAGTCTGGACTAGAATCACCCAGGGAGCTTTTAAAGTCCATTTGCCCACTACACTCTCTACCAATTCGATCAGAATGTCTGGGGATTGGAGCTAGGCATTGCTATTTTTAAAGATCCCCAAGTGACCCCAATGTACATCCAAGTTTGGAAACCATTACCCTAATGTTTCAATAATTAATTCAGGCTCCCTCAAGACAGGTACCAGCAGGGGAGTCCACTTAGTGAGTAGTTGGAGGTAAAGGTTTATGAATTAGAGTCTAAAAAGACAGGTAAAGTCCAAGTAATTATAAGCAGAATGTAACTGTTTTTGCAGTGCTACTAGAATGTAGTTGAAAGAATTATGCATCTTATCTAAATTAAGTATTTGTGATGCTCAGTAACATGGAATGATTCTTTAAGGCATTTATTTAAGTTAGACATATCTTAAAAATAATAATTAGGATGATATTTGTCTGGTCTATGAATTTGCCTCTTCTATAGTTATAATGTGGGGGAGGGTGTGTAAAGAGTTGATTTCAGTATTTCAAAAAGTCTTCTGAAAATGATACTTTTGCCCAAGATTTCCTAGATAGCATTTCGTTAAACATCAATTCCTTCACTGTGGCCTGGAATTGTGTCAAGGTAGGACACTCTGGCCATCACAGGGTGATTGGAAGCTCCAATTTTAGGTTATAGATGCCTTCGATATTTTTTTAAAGTTGTTTATTTGAAATCTTTCAAAAAAAGGGTCCAGTACAGAAATAAGGTTGGAAACACAGGTTTAGAAAACAAGCGTCTCATGAGTAATGTTTGCTCTCAGCTTAAGTACTATTTTAGAAGCTGCGTATTTGACACAAGGAATTTTATCTCATTCCATTTCTCGATCCCCTGTAATCACTATTTACCTGAGTTATGATCTGAGTTCTAACTCTGGGATCTCCAGGGACCCTAGTGAATGATTCATTCCTGCTGGACCTTGGACCCAGAACTAATTCTTGGTTTTCATCTTGGAGCAGGGCATTAGTGGACCTCCAGGGGACCCAGGCCCGAAAGGATTTCAAGGCAATAAGGTAATCCTATTCTTGGGTTAAAGACAGGTAGAGTGTCTTTCCCCTCGTGAGCCATGGCAATGCATGTTTTTTATGAGGCAGAAGTCAATGGACTCTTTCCGGAAGTGTGTCTGGCAATACAAAAATAACCTGCAGGTGTGTACATAGACGCAAGATTGTGCAAGTACCTGGAGGAAGTCACTGGCATAGCCTTTTCATTTACTATTCTATTATTCAAAGGGGACATTATTAAAAGTAAGCCATCATCAGAATCTTTGCAGTGCATCCTATTTGACTTGTGCCCTTTAGTCACTGTATAATATAGCTCACTGGAAACTGCTAAATAGTAACAAGTAACTCCATTCAAATGACCCTATTTCCTACATGGAATGCCAACTTGATCTACAGTTCATAAGAGAAGAGAATTTATAACTCCTATAACAAAAGAAATCACGCTTTTTTTTTAAAAAACAAGTGGCATAACCTCAGTCTTCAGTGCCGGGCTTGTAATGGCATTCCCCAGAGGAGCAGGTGAGACCGACAGGCAGGGCCGAATGGCAGCCAAGCAGAACAGAAAGATGCACTGAGGGGGGTCTGTAAAGGAGCCTTTATAAAGCTCTGTTTTCCCATGAGAGTGGCCACTAATTCGCTGAAATCAAGCCTTCTAGTTCCTTTTTAATTCTTCTCAATGCTTGGTAAATTTCACGGATGGGGCGAATACCCAGTAAATGGAGTTGCGGTGTTGGTGACTGGAGATCTGTGAAATTTATGGCGGTGATAACTGCAGAAAGTGCTGTCCCCAGTGGACCCTGGATAAAGCCAATATTGAAAAGTGCTATTAAATTTAAGTTGTGGGGAGTAGTTGGGCTACTTGAGTGAGAGTAAAGGAGTGACAAGAATAGTATTTTTCATGAGATAAAGACAGTGTGTGATTCCCCCGGCCACTTTTAATTGGCAATTAAAATAGAACGGGCTTCCCCACAGGAGCATGCCTCAGCTTTGTCTGGGGAAGGTGTCTTCCCTAGTCCTTGCCTACATTTCTCTCTGGGGAAAAAAAATGGCTCTTTTGAATACTGAGTGGAAGGATTTTATAAAATTGCTTTGGCTGTAGGTAAAATCCTGGAGCAAGGAAAAAAATATTTTGACAGTTCATGCTTATTTGTAGGATTTTTTGTTTACTGAAGATGATGGTTTTCATTTGTTTGTGAAGGGGAGGCTTAAAATCGGGGTTCAGGGGTGGAGTTTATGACAGTAAGAGAGTTATGGAGTTTCTGAGGCACAAGGGATATGGGTGATCGCTTTGGCTCAAAGTTTTCACTTTTGAAAACGAGAAAGTCTGGAGATCCAAGGGTTGCTTGAGGCAGAGGCGCAACCAGACCCGTCAGCTCTGGGGGGCACCCATGGAAGTGCTGGGCTGGGCACAGGACACGTGGCGTTGGGGCACAACTGGTGGCGGTCCATGAAGGGGTGCCATCGTTTGATCATTCCGCTTTATGTCTCACACGATTACAACTATGGCTTTTCTTTTTAAATGCATTGACTTTAACGAAATTTAGCTTTTCATCCAGCCATGCATTAATTCTTAGAAAGAATAAATAACAAAGAGTGAAGTGTTTGAAGGAGCTTGTAATTTTCTAACATAATCACACTGCATGCTTGACTTTCACAGCGACATCATAAAAACAGTTGTGTCAAAAGCATGTGAGGACTTCATTAATTTACAAAAGGGACTCTCGGATTTTTAAAAAATTGTGGTAAAATATATGTAACATAAAATTACTGTTTTGATGCTAATCACTGCCAGGTGAACATACAACATTCATTGCCAATCAAAAAGACAAAAAGTTCACGGTGGATTTCTAGAGCATGTTCAAGGTTGTGGGGAGGAAGTGAGGTGAGAACGAGCTTCTCTTTTTCCTCTAGTTATATTTCTGGTTTAAAGTCACAAATGTAGCAGTCTCTTGACTCTTAATTTGAGACTATTACTAATTTCTACTTGTCTTTGGATCAGAGATGCATGTCACACTGAACATTATTTTTTTAATTTTATACATTTATGAGTATATTTTATTAAATGTCAGCTTTCAGGGAATACTTTCATTTTATATCCCAGAATGTACTTCTAAATCTTAAATACCAAATAAACTATTTTTTCCTCAACCTAAAAATAATATTGCTTTATAGTGATATTTATTTTCACTCATTACCATTTTATTACAAAATGCTTTTTAAGAAATGGCTACTGCAATTTGTATAAGAACGGTATCTAAAATCCAGTAATTCTTTGTTTTCTAATGGACACAGGGAGGATTATTTATTTTAAAACTTCTATAATGATAGATAACACTTATTTATTGATTATCTGCAGATACAGTTCTAAATGCTCATTTAACATCATACTACCTTTTGAGGCACTCTCTTTTCTTACCCCAAGATTAGGTACAGATCAGGCTACTGCACAGGGAGTTTAAGCAATGGAGCCAGGTCTGCACAGCGAGGCAGGGACAGAACCAGGATTCAAACCCAGCCAGTGTGCTCTTAACCACCATAGTGTATTTATCTCCTTAGGAAAATAGCCCAATCTCCTCAATAGTCAGCCTGAGGGAAATACATTTCTTTTGGGCAGGATGCAAATCGCATCTGTCTCTACTTCTAACGTGCTCTAACAGAAACATCAATCTGTTAAGAGGCACCTTTCTGCTTGGTTATAATGTTTATCCGGAAATGCAGGAAAAGAAGGAAGGGAATCGTATGAGGAAATAGAAACCAGTAATGTGCTCTTTGAACACTTTTATTTCTTGTAAGACCTTCTAATGGAAACCTTTAGATTTGTAACATTTGTGAATATTCCCTGAGAGTCTCTGTATGGGGTCTGCCCCCTGTCTCCAAATGTATGAATGGTCGCTCTCATGAACTACAATACGGTTCTGTTGCTCTAGTGATTGGATTTTCTTCATCAAAGGGTTTGCAGTGAAGGTGGCCAAAGAACAAAAGGGAAAAAAAAATAAGCATGTGACAAATCAAGGAAAAATGTGACTCTGGCCTTGTTTCCACAAATCCTTTCTGCCCTTAATCTCTTCCACATGTAAAGTAGCTCCTCTTTTGCCCTGGATGCCCTTGTTTCCTTAGAAACAAAACATAGATGTTCCTCACAGTGAAGCCTTGGCTCCGAGGGCACCTCAGTCTCCCTCACACATGAGGGCCATGCAGTGGCATTCTGAAGGGGGGCATCCCATCCATTTCTACATTAACTCAAATTATAAGAATGTAAGTACCCAGGAAGACGTATCCCTCGGATGGAACTGAAAGTGTGACTCGAAAGAGCACTGTGCTCTCTCGTAGTAAGAACTGAGTGCCTGAAACCCTCTGCCCACTTCCAAGCGCTGCCGGGGTGGTTCAGGTTGCAGTCACATCTGGCCATGGAATGGGCCCTCTAATAACTGGAAAGAATGGCTCGAGATTGGCAAGCCTTTCAAATCACGGAGAACAAATTACCAAAATTAGTTTTGAGCAAATAAGCACAGAAGTCTGGACGGACAAGCCCACATTGGGTAACATTTGCCATTTCTTGATGTTTTTCTGTGGTTATGTCTGAAGGGTATTTTTTTCTCAAGTCTCATGCAAATTCGCTCTTTCCGAGACCTTCTTGGTGCTCCTGGAAGGAGAGACAGCTCATTGTGGCTTGACCAGGAAACAGGTCATGACACGTCCAAGTCTCCCAGTGCCAGGATTTCAGTGCTAAGGCCAAAGGACACTCGGAAATAGCCCTGATGTACTTTCCCAAGGCAAAATACCACATGTTAATCCCCAAACCATTAAAAAGTACCACGATATTATATATTAATTTATCTTAACACATGAATTGCCTCCCTTCTTCTAACCTCTTCTACCGTTTTACTCTCAGATGATCATATATTTCCTGCAGGGTTTTCTCCCTGCTAACTGTTTTCTTCTTGCCCTACAGTCAAGTACAAAAATCCTAAAGTCCTTTTATGTATGAGACTTGGTCTTCCCTTATGTTCAGTTTAACTTCTGAGATGTTAAGAAAATCCATAGAGAAATGTCATCAGTCTGGTCCCGTTTAACCAATTGAATGTGGTCAGGGCAAAAAAAAAAAAAAAAAATCTCCAGTGAACGAAACATCCATCATCCACTGAAAATGAACAAAGGACCTAGTATTAATAAAAAGACAAAGCCTATGTTTCAAGAGGAGTGGCGAGGGCAAATTAGGCACTTAGGACACAGCAAAGTGCCGTACCACCCGTGATTCTTAGACTCCCTTCTCCTCCTTCTCCAACTCTGTCCGGCCTCCATTTTTTTATCCCGTACTTTGGATACGGGATACTGTTCCTAAGCACAGTAGATATTTTTCAAGTAGCTGGAGAAATTAAGTAATAGCTAAATATACAGATCCTAAAATTAAAACTGTAAGCCCAGTAAACATCTTGGTAGAACATCCTGTTTCCTTCAAAATGCTCTATGAAAAAAGGTTGTTTTTAAAGAGAGGGCTGCCCTGGCTGGTGTGGCTCCGTTGGTTGGAACGCCATCCCTAAACTGAAAGGTCACGGCCTTGATTTCGGTCAGGGCACATTACCTAGGTTGCAGGTTCGGTCCCCAGTCAGGGCACATAGGAGAGGGCACAATGGATGTTTCTCCTCTCACTGATGTTTCTCTCCCTCCTTCCCTCTCTAAAATCAATGAGCGTGTCCTTGGGTGAGGATAAAAAAGAAGAAAAGAGCACTAGTTGTTGGCCCTAAACATAGCTACTAGGAATGCATATGCAGGTAATTTAGGTAGCTGGCAGTGTACCAATCAAGTTTTCTTTGAGCTCCCATGTGTTATGCCTTTATACATTGCCGGACTTCTTTCAGATGTGAACCATTGGCAGGACAATTGGACAGATGCATGCATGTCCATCACTGTTTTAAACTAAAGCAGAAGATCCAGTGATAAAGGGTAAGGAGCACCACAGTCATATCTGAGAGATAAAAAAAATTACATGCACCCTCAAACACATTTAAAGTAAGCCGAATGTCATATTTGTTGACCGAATCAATGACTGAATGAGGGGAAGTTTTGAAACGGAATGAGCTGTCAGCAGTAGCTCCTTAGGCAGGAGCCTAAGGAGTCAGTTAGTTTGTCAATTCTGAGGTCACTGGAAACCTTGGAGACAGCAGTTTCAATAGAGAGACCGTGGAGATAACAGTGGCTTGTGGAAGGAATCAGAGAAGGGTGCGGTAGGCAGGAATTTGGGGCATTCTTCCGAGTTAGTTGGATAATGAAGAGAAACAGGGAAATGGTTGGCATAAACCACCAAGAGCTCCTTGTGCATTAAATAATCTAATGTGTTATCTATACTTCCACTTTCTTCTCAGAGTGGCGTACAGACTTGGGGCTTAATTTTATTTTCTTTACAGTTTGTATATACAACTTAGATTCTCATGTTTTTTATAATGTCAATATTTTCATTAGAACAGAAAAATCATTGATGGTGATTTAGTACAATAGTTTCAAAAATACATTGCTGCTTTGGTAATTATTTAAATTCTTGATTTGACTCAAAGCTAACTTAGTAGCTTTAGTAGGTCAACCTACTAAACCTAACTAATATTTCAGTTGTGGTTTGGAAGTAGTTCGATACTGCAAATATAAACAACTGTGAAGAATTTTAAACTTTCTTCTTATTTCAGTTCCCATACGACTCAAAAACCTAACAATTTCCTGACATTACAATGTTGCTTTCAATCTTTAAAAAATCATAATTTGCAATAGAATATAATTCCTTACAACTCAATAGGAAGTAAATCAGTTGAAACATGCATGACATCAGCAGTTCCTAGTACAGAGTAATTAATCACACAGAAAGCTTTCTTTTTAAGTCCACAGCTCTCCTGACTGAATGACCATATTATTGGCTTCATGTGAAGTGTTTTAAGTACAGGATACTGGAACACATCAGCTTTACCAGCTGTTTAAAAACAGTAATGGGCCTTCTGGTTCAGGCTAACAACTTTGAACAAGGTGGTGATAGCTCATGAATAGCACTGCAATGGAAAGAATCCTTTACAATAATTTTAATTACAAATACCTGTTTAATGAAGAACCAGAACCATGCCACCAAACCATGTGAATATTTCTCCTTCAGAGATGTCAAAGTCTAAATGCTATTTCTGTCCCGAGCCTATAATTAAAGGGAAAGAGGCATTAGTAATCCGGCCATTCTTGTTGCAGGAAGGGCTTTGACTCACATGCACACCTGCCTTCCAGGACTCTAAAGTAGCTTATTAACTCACTTGGCATGAGGTGACCGAAAGCGACAACGTGAAATTTCTGCCAGAACATGCGGGATGTCAGCCAGTGGCTTCCAGGTAGATGATGCCCATTCCCGGATCTCTGACACATGTGGTTCTCGGCAGATGGTGGACGCCCTGTGTGAATGTGTGTGCAGGTGTGTATGCAGAGGCCACTAAGCTGAAAACTCGACAGATGGACAAACCAAAATGCTGCCGACATTTCCCACCAAGGCGCCGAGTCTAACCCACGTGTCCAGTCAAGCTGGCACTAACGTGGAACAGAATCAGTTACTGCAATGTCTTTGGAGAGAAGTCAGAATTTTTAGAAAAATAGTTAAATCAGTGCTCTTACTTAATTCAAGCTGCAATAGCAACATTGCAATAGGGAAAATCAGGTTTATTCCATGGATAAGGTAAAATATGCCTAACATAACATTTATCATTTTAACTATTTGTAAGTGTACGATTCAGCAGTATTTAACATATTCACAATGTTGTATAACCATCATCACTGTCTCTACTCAAAACTTTCTCATCATCCCCAAAGAAACACTGCACCCTTTAAACAATAGCTCTCCTCATTTCTCCCTGCCCCGTCTCCAAGGTAAGTTTTTAAGAAACATATCACACTGTCATGTGAACCCATGTTCTCTCCTAAATCAATGTTTTGTTCTCAGATTTATGAAGAGGGTTCACCCTGAATATGTTTCAGCAAATATTCGGTGCCGGACGAGTCCAACAATGGCCACCAGAGTGTGATTCTTAAAAGATCTCCTGATGGGGTGCTGACTGGTCCCCCCTTTTGGGGAAATAACACACAATGCCTTAGACTTTATCACAGGGGTGAAGTATGACTTTCCAGTTAGACTGAACCATGTGAATTGCCATTTTTGTAGGTCAAACATGGTTGAATGTTGTCAGTCGTATGTGGTTTAACCTAAAAAGCATTAAAGAAAAGGAGTTAAGAGTTACTAAAATCCAGTGCAGTGGTATAGTTTTAATTATATTATTCTCCAGTTCTTTGTTATTTTGAACTTTTTCCTTCTTTGGAAGGGACCAGTAGGTAGACTATATGAACTGTGGTCTTTTCTCTTCTCCAAGTAGAGGTATTCAAACAGGCCTGTAATTGAAGACTTTAACATGATGGTGGTTCCAATCTCAGAAATGGGTTTACACATGTAAAATTACATTGTGTGGTCACAGTGTTGCCAATTGTAACCTATGTTACCTTTACTCCATTCCCACTGACTCAGTGACCACACGGATGCCGGCAGAAATGGCGTGTGAGTAGGCTTGTATGAAGCATATTTCTTCCTGGCTCGTATTGTGTCTCAGGATTCTCGGTGTTCATATGATGGATCTTCAGCCGTGGGTAGATTGAAACTAGCTGAATTTTGTGTTTTTCATCCTCTAACAAAGACATGAATTTAGTCTGCAATGGGATGATTTTTGAAACAATTTAAGAAAAGAACTGAACAGTCCCCAGGGGCAGTTTGCAGGGTGGCTAGAGCACAATCTCTAAAACCAGGCTGCTGGGGTTCAAACTCAGCCCGCTATTATATTAGGTCTGTAGCTTGGGCCAGTCACTCCCTTCCCATGCCTTGCTTTCTCACCTATGTAATGGGTTAACAATAGTACCTGCCTCAAAAAGTCATTTGGAGGATTATATGAGTTAATATACGTGAAGCACTTGGAATAGCACTTGTTACACATTAAGTGCACATATGTTGGCAATAATTATTCAGCAGTTAGTACCATAACAACCCTCTTTTTATTAATGTAGAATAAGTCTAGCTGGATATATTTTCAAAAAATATATCTCTTATTACATAATATTTCCTCTCAAATGAGAGAAATTAGGGACTAAAAATTGAGCTTGATTTAGTAAGAATTTGATAAGTATTAGTTTCCTGTCTTCTTTTACCTTCTTTCCAAAAAAGCGGGGGCCTTTCTTGACTTTCCCCCATGACTATGTATATAGTCATCACTGCCCTGAGTTTTAGCTGACAATGTATCTCGGCCATATTTTAACCACTTTGCACTTGCAAAACGCTCATCCATCCTTTTCTTCCATTTGGAAACTATGAGAATATTTGTCACCAGACAAAATATTTAAGCTGGTGCTACACATTGTGTGGGAAATAACAAAAAGAAGTTGCTAAAACATCTTTCTAATGTTAAGAAAAATATCATGGTCTGATTAAATTGTTCACAATTTTACTACTCAAGAAATAGACAACCCTTCATTATTTATTATCTTAGGGAAGAAAGGATGTTAGCTTTGGTTAGAGCCAGAGCCAGGAACTAGAAGTGTTGGGTTTCTCTGGCTGAGTTTTCCACATGGTGTAACCTTAGGTCACCTATTAGAATTTCATTACTCCTTCAGTTGGGAAAAAAAAAGACTAATTGTATCTGGGTAAGTCTGCAAGAGTAACTACATAATTGGTACTTGATATCACTGTGTAATTTATATACAGTTGCTCTTGACTGAAAACCCAAAGAAACCAGGGGGAGCTCCAGAGGAGCATTTCTAGACTCCCAGCTTCCCCAGCCTAGAAAGGCGTCCTGTTTTGTTCACCGCCAGCAGCTGGCACGGCGTCTGCTCCCTGGTGCTGCTCAGTTAATGCTGCATGGATAGTTGAGTGGATGATACCAACTAGCTGAGCACTGAGAATGCAAAACTGAGCAAAATCACATGACATCCTCCCTACAGTCTAGGAGGGAGCCATATTGCGATGATAAAGAATGCTCAAAAAAAGAGGGAAATGGTGCTATCAGTGCCTCTGAAATAGGGATTTTGTCTGATCAGAGAACCCCTCCCTGAAGCCATATGGCATAAAATAAGATCTGAAGGATGAGTTAGGATTGACTAGGAAAATAGGGAAGCAACAATATCCCAGATAGATAAAATAGTATGGGCGGGTCAGTTGGTTGGAACGTTGTCCCACGCACCAAGAGGTTGTGGGTTTGATGCCCAGTCAGGGCACATATCTAGGTTGTGGGTTTGAGCACCAGTTGGGACTCGTATGGGAGAGATCTGATTGATATTGTTCTCACATCGATATTTCTTTCTCTCTCCCTCCCTCTTCTTTCCTCTCTTCTAAAATCAATAAACATATCCTCAGGTGAAGGTTTAAAAAAGTGGTATGTGCAAAGATCCTGTGGCAGAAGGGTACACAACAAGGAACTGAACAAAGGTCATGCTGCTAGGGTGGTGTGTGAAGAAGCAACGGATAATAGAGAGGGCTGGAAAGGCCACAGGACCATGCTGTGCAAGAGCTCACCAGCCTTGTAAGGAGCTCTGTCTTCATCCTAAGAGCTAAGGGAAAGTCTTTGAAGGGTTTTACTCCAATTAAAATTAAAATAGAAAAGATCGTTGTGGCAACAATGGGGGGAATGAATTGGAGTGTGCTAGAACGGATCTATGTAGAGCACTAAGGAAGCTGTTGTAGTCTCAGCAAAAGCTGATATTAATTTGGGGTAGGCTGTAGAGACATGGTCGAGAATCAAGGCGGTAGATGGATTTGAGAGAGGTTTAGTAGGCGTATTGATCGGCACTGGTGATGCATTGCATATGGCACATAAGGGTGTGAGAGTTGTCAAGAGTGACTCCTAGGTTCTGGTTTGATCCATGGAGGGGTTGGGGTGCCCTTTCCTGAGAGAGAATGCTGAGTGATGGCCACGTCTGCAAGTGGAAGGTCATGAGTTTGTCATGAGTTTGTCTTTGGGAATGATGAGTTTCTTTTAAAATTCTTTTTCCTGACTTGCTTTACACTATTTTTGTTATCTCCCCCTTCTTTTTCTTGGCCACTGCCTTCACCAGCTTCCCAAGGACATCTCTATGCTCTTCCACTCCCACTTTATTTAAACGCTTGTATTCTCTGTGGTTCTGACCTGAGCTTCCAGCCTCTTTAGTCACTCCAAACCTGCGCCGGCCAGTACAATGGCCATATATGGCTCCTGAGCACTTGAAATGTGCCTTGTGCAAATTAAGATGCACCCTAAATGTTAAATACACGTAGGACTTCAAAGATATAAAATTAAAAATAATAAACATAAAATCATTAGTAAGATTTCTAATTGATTATCTGTTGAAAGGGTAATATTTTGGATAAATATATCCAAAGGTAAAATGTATTATTACTTTCTCAGTGTGGCTACTAGATAATTTAAAATTACATTTGTGGCTCGCTGTGTATTTCTAGTGGACGGAACTGCCCCAGACAGTGACCTATTGTCTCCCCATTCCTGCCCACCTGAGCTCACAGAACTGCTTACTGTATCCAGAACATTTCAAATCACTTTATGTCTCATATGCTTTCATTTTCCAGAACTTTTGTTCCTTTCCTTTCCTACCATATTAGATGTGATTCCCACTTCTTCGTGCAGAGGAAAGATCTTCTCTGCTATATGAAAATGTGCCAATTCCTTAAGGTAGAATTAAACATTTCTGCCTCGGAGCCTTACATGCTCTGTTAATGTCTGTATTATACCCAATTTACATGCTGGTATTTTGTTTTATGTTCACTCATCTGTCCAGCTAGATTCTAAGTGTCTGAGAAGTGCAGGTGTAATCTGATTTATGTCTGTAATTATGTAACCAGGTACTGGGTGTCAGGTTGCTGCCCGAGGAAAGCCTGATGAATAACAATCGAATCTGCACACATTAAACAGCTACCACGTGACTGGCTATGACTTAGATGTTCTATGACAATATCTTGAATCCTCTCAGCAACCCTGTAAGGTAGATATAATTATCTTCACTTTGCACATGAGGATCTTGCAAAAGCTCAAACTGTTAGTAAATTATGGAGTGAAGATTCGACTACAATGGATGACTCCAAAGCTATGTTTTTTTCCCTTGTGATTTCACACACACTGGAAAACAGATTAAAAAATGGAGATTATATTCCTACATCATAACATAGAAAAAATACCTATTTCCTAGGATTGTCAAAACATTAAATGAGATACTGTATATAAAGTGCCAGGGCAGTGCTTGGAAATAGTTGGTTTAAGTAAACAGTGGCTTTCTACAATCTTGAGGCCCACAGCACAGAGGTCCTTAATTTCTGAGGAGGACTGAAGTGGTCTGTCTAACTGCCATGACACTCCTGCACACATTCGCACACACCCACACTTGTACGGGGGTCATGAGAAACAGAGCCCTCTGGGGCCACCGCTTTGACCCAGCCCTCTTTGCACATCCTCTGATGGTTAGAGAGAGTGAAGTAGAGAATAAGTAATACTGCGGCAGAGTGAGTGTGAGTGAGTGTGCGTGTGCGTGTGCGTGTCGGTGAGGGCTGGGGAAGAATAAGAGCAGAAAAGGAATCAAGTCTGGAGTCTTACCAGGGCTATGCGGCCTTGGTGAATTCCTAGAAAATCTTTCTGAGTAGAGTGCCGACTCTCTTCCTGTTCTGTCTCACCCAGCTGCAGCACTCACTGTTCTACTGAGATCGCTTCTCTAGCACCTCAGGAATCTTTGTAGGAAAGGGCAAGGGGAAGTAGGAAAGGCAGATATTAATTGTAGGCTAACACTGGTCTGCAGGTCCTCTGTTAAGATGCTAGGCTCCTGAGAAATTAGTGTAAGCACATGAAATCCTTCTGTAAGCTTCAGATCCCTGTAATTTCCTCAATATTTAAGAAATATTGAGAAATCTCTCAGTTGCTGCTGGTACTTGACCGAGGCTAAGTGACTTGGTAAATGACCATGGCATTCAATTACTGCATAATGGAAATGGTCACCCACATGCAGTGTAATTGACAAGGAGATTCCAACTTGAGTGGACAGCAAAGAAGTTGTAAGGAAATGGTTCTTTGAAGTAAAAAGCTGGGAAACTGAATATTCTCTAGCACTTAAATCAAACTTTGAGATTAAGAGAACAACTTGCCTTGGCTGGTGTGGCTCAGTTGGTTGGAGTATCGTTCTATAACCCAAAAGTTGCAGATTTGATTCTGGGTCAGGGCACATGCCTAGGTTGCAGGTTTGATCCCCGGTCTGGGCACGTAGGGGAGGCAGCCAATGGACGCTCCTCTCTTGCATCAGTGTTTCTCTCTCTCACTTCCTGTCTTCCTTCCACTTTCTCTAAAGGCAACAGAAAAATGTACTCAGGTAAGGATAAAAAAAAGAAAACAATTTTAAGTTTAGCGAGAACTTTTAATCTGATATTCTACAGAGAGAAATTCCATGGCCAAGAGCATGTAAAAATTAACAGCAATGACCTGGCTGCTATAGAAAATTTAATCTATATAGAAAAATAAGTACAAAATTGAATTTTAAAGGGAAAAAATGAAGTTGATTTATCTTCCAGATGGACTTGTACTCAACAGCATGTAGTCGACAGCATTACCCGAAAATTAACAGACACCTTGACTAACAATGACTTAATCATAAGCACTCTTTTTGTTGAAGAATGCTTCAAAAAGAATGTTTGAAAGTAGGTAGTCCAGGATGGAACCGGTAGCTTAATGATGTTCTCCAGGCTCTTTTAAAGCTTTTTTGCATCATCCTCTTCAATCGTTGGCATTCATATGAGAGATTGTTGCCTCATGACTACAAGATAGCTATTACAGCTTCAAGCAGGAAACAAGAGCCAGAGGTAAAAGGTTCTGTTTTGCATTAAATAAGACCCCTACTTTGATCAGAACTCAGCCAAGGACAAACCTAGAGTAACCAGTGGCAAAGGGAAAGGAGACTTGAAACTTGCATTAGGCCAATTATCATTCATTCTCTACCTCTTAGGGCAAGGAACAGCTGCCCATGACCTGAACAGGTCAGAGTTGTAACAGCAAGGAAGGACAGAGGGTAGAACATCATCACTGGGTAGAAAACAGAATGTGTCTGCCAGAAATACTTAATGAAGATTTGCTGAATGAGCAAGTGAGGGCTGCACTGTAACTTTCATGGATCCTAATAACTTTGTCTTTGTGAGTCCCTTCATCCGAAAACTGTATTAAAAATAGTGTTTTACAACTGAGTTGATGTAAAGACAAAATCCGGACTGAATTCATTGTTATGTATTCATTCTTATTGTGTTTAATTTTAATTCGGATTTTTTAAAATGCAAATGGAAACACTTTTGTCAGCCCCCAGTACTGTGCCTGCAATGCTCAGTGCGGAATTCCGCACCAGGTCCGTGCTGTTTCCTGCTGGCGTGTACACTCTAGGGCGCTGACTGTGTACTAGGTTCCTTTGTTGCCCTTAAGCCCCTCTCACATCACTATGAATCTCAGAGGTGCTCCTCAAATGATGCTGAGTTGAGCTAACATGTCACCATTTCTTCCTCTAGGGTGAGCCAGGTCCTCCAGGTCCTTATGGTCCTCCAGGAGTCCCGGGTATTGGACAGCAAGGTATTAAGGTAAAGATACTTATCTCTTTGCCCATTGATGATTTGAATTTATTGAGGGGGCTGGGGAAGCTGTGATTTAAATTCTGCTCAGCCTTACCCTCAAAGACACAGAGGCTGCTTGTAGAAGTTTCTTATAGTCTGGATGCTTGGACGCTGTGTGTCCTGGTCAGGGACAGTTACCACAAGTATAACCTATCTATTTTGTTAATTTATTTGAGTGAAAAATTTTCTTCTCTCCAAGTACCCACCCTTTTCCCAATGTGCATCTGGGTCTGTTGAGTTTTCATGGACTTGAAAGGTTAAATACGCAAAATGTTATTGATTCATGAAATGACGTAATACATCAGCTATTACCTGTGCACATTAAAGAAGCCCACAGGGACAGAAACCAGAAGAATCATGACACTGAGAAGTAAATGTTGACAGAAAGGTCCATAGGGAGCTAGAGGGAACTGGAACACCAACACCCTAGGTCCCCTGCACATGAAGGATGTAATAGAGCAAAGCACTTATTTTAAATGAATTTTCTAAGTAATTAGGACAAAAAGACATTGATGCAGGGCTAACACAGCGAGCAGTTCAAAACAGTGCACTTTGGATGCCATCGAGTGTCACCACGGATGCCAGTCACACAAGAACACGCTGAGACTTCAGGGAAGGTAGAGTTCATATTGGCAGAGCTGTTGGAGAAGGGTTCTCAGGAGATCAAGTGCGAAACAGAACTGCAAGGAGAGGTGACAGGGAATGGAGTGGGGGCAGGGAAAGGGCAGCATTCAAGGATGGTGGTGACCGGCCAGGAGCAGTATGACCATTGTCAGCATGGTCATTTCAGTGACCAAAATGAGTCACTCACAGTTCATCCTGCCAATTACCGCACAGTGGTTTCCAAAAGCTGAAAGTGCCAATTGTATTTAGACCAGAAGGGACGCTGAACATTTTAGGGTGATTTCTTCACTGAAATTTCAAGCCATTTCTCCTCTTCCTGAATTTTTTTTATCTTCAAGAATGAGAAAAGTTTGGACTTCCGGCCAAGATGGAGGTATAGGTAGATATACTGTGCCTCCTCGCACAATCAAAATTAAGGACAACAAACATTTAGAAACAAAAAACAACCAGAATTGACAGAAAATTGAACTGTACATAAGTCCAACAACCATTCATCCAGATCATTAAGGGGGTGGAGTCATCGGCCAGCAGAGAGAGGTCACCACAGGAAAAAGCAGTGGCTGGCAGACCTCGGTCACACATTTACTTGTAGATAAACCAGATGAAAATGGGCAGTGAGACAAACTCCGCAACCCAGGGCCCCGGCGCTGGGAAATAAAGCCTAAAAGCACCGACTGAAAACATTTGTGGGGACTGAGGTGCCAGGAGAGACCCAAGCTTTACGGGAGAGTTCTTTGGAGAGATCCACAGGGTCCTAGAACGTACACAAGCCCACTCACCTGGGAACCAGCACCAGAAGGGCCCAATTTGCTTGTGGGAAGTGGCAGAAGGGACTGAAACCCGAGAGAGAGCAGAGCAAGAACCATTGTTCCCTCTCTGATACCTTCCCCACTTACAGCGTCACAACCCAGCAACTGGGGTGCCCCGCCCTGGTGAACACCCAAGGCTCCGTCCCTCATACGTAAGAGGCACAACCAGACCAAAAAAAAAAAAAAATGGCTCAAATGGAAGAACAGATCAAAGCCCCAGAGCCAATACATCTAAGCGACCAAGAGGTAGCCACCCTATCACATGCACAGTTCAAAGCACTGGTGATCAGGATGCTCACAGAATTGATTGACTTTGGTCACAAATTAGATGAAAAAATGAAGGCTACACTAAGTGAAATGAAGGAGAATGCATAGGGAACCAATAGTGATGGGAAGGAAACTGGGACTCAAATTAATGGAGTGGACCAGAAGGAAGAAACAAACAACCAAGCAGAAAAGAATGAAGAAACAAGAATTCAAAAAAATGAGGAGAAGCTTAGGAACCTCCAGGACATCTTTAAATGTTCCAACACCCAAATTATAGGGGCACCAGAAGGAGAAGGGGAAGAGCAAGTGGAAAAGATATTTGAGCAAATAATAAAGGAGAAATTCCCCAATCTGGCAAAGGAAATAGACTTCCAGGAAGTTCAGAAAGCTGAGAGAGTCCCAAAGAAGTTGGACCCAAGGAAGCACACTCCAAGGCACATCATAATTATAATTATATTACCCAAGATTAAAATGAAGGGGGGAATCCTAGAAGCAGCAAGAGATTAGGGGACAGTCACCTACAAAGGAGTTCCCATCAGACTGTCAGCTGATTTCTCAAAAGAGACCTAACAGGCAAGAAGGGGCTGGAGAGAAGTATTCCAAGTCATGAAAGGCAAGGACCTACATCCAAGACTGCTCTAACCTGCAAAACTTTCATTTAGAATGTAAGGGCAGATAAAGCACTTCTCAGATAAGGTCAAGTTCAAGGAGTTCATCATCACCAAGCCCTTATTATATGAAATGTTAAAGGGACTTATCTAAGAAAAAGAAGATCAAAAATATGAACAGTAAAAAGACAGCAAACTCACAAACTAACAACCACACCTAAAACAAAAGCAAACTAAGAAAACAACTAGAACAGGAACAGAACCACAGAAATGGAGATCACATGGAGGGTTAGCAACAGGGGAGTGGGTGGAGGAAAGAGCAGGGAAAGGTACAGAGAATAAGTAGCATAAATGGTAGGTAGAAAGTAGGGGGAGGGCAAGAATAGTATGGGAAATGTAGAAGCTAAAGAACCAATGACACATGGACATGAACTAAAGGGGGGGAATGTGGGTGGGAGGGGGCGTGCAGGGTGGAGGGGAATGAAGGGGGGGA
>PVKM010023378.1:0-21186 GCA_004027735.1 Carollia perspicillata | reverse complement strand
CTGACCGCCCAGGTTGCACAAGCGTGATGCTGGCCCTGCTCGTTTTCTACAACTGTATATATTTTTGCATCCAGCGAAAACAAACCTGAGGAGGTTTGCTTACTCAGTAAACTTTAGCCGCACTAATATCTCTTTACATTGCTGCAAGGCTGGAAAATTGACTGGTACCCATTCTGCCAGAGACCCACTGGTATTCTGGTTTCAAAATAATCCCCTTTTGTTTTGTACAGTAGTCCCCTCTTACCCTTGGTTTCCCTTTCTGTGGTTTCGGTGACCTATGGTCCACCATGGTCTGGAAATACTAAGTGGAAAATTCCACAAATAAACAATTGATACATTTCAATTGCGCGCCCTGGCCTGAGTGGTGAAATCTCGCGACATCTCGCTCCGCCCTGCCTGTACGGGACTCATCCCTTTGCCCAGAGTGGCGGGGTCCGGGTTGGTTTTCAGATCACTTGTCCTGATATCGCAGTGCTTGTGTTCACGCAGCTCTAATTTTACTCAATGACTTCTCATCACGTAGGCCCTGAGTCATCTCACCTCCTCCCGCGAAGGGTGAGTACGAAACAAGATATTTTGAGAAAGAGGGAAAGAGAAACAGATACTATAAAACTTCTATTGCAGTATATTGTTATAGTTCTATTTTATTATTAGTTGTTGTTAATCTCTTACGGTGCCTAATTTATAAATTAAACTTCATCACGGGTATGTTTAGATAGGAAAAACATGGTACACATAGAGTTTGGTGCTATCTAGTTTCAGGCACCCACCACGGGTCTTAGAACATACCTAACAAGGATGGGGGCGGGGAACGACTGTACTGGATTATCTGACAACTTCAGTTTTAGAGCAAGATTAAAAGATATGCAAATTATGTGCACACCCCTTGAATAGGTTACAGTCTGACTCTGAAGGCTAAGTGCCGAGGTTGGGGGTCCCGGGCGCCATAAACAGGAATTGCTGCCCTCCTTATCGGTCTCTGGCTTCACGGTCTGCACATACGGACTAGCCTCAGAGGTGACCTGAGGAGAGTGAGAATGGGACTGAGGCATGGTCCGGGGCGGAGGCAGGTCCCCAGGACGCCATACGCGGTCAGGTCACTTCAGCCAATGACGGTGCTAGCAGTTGCTACCCAAGTCACTGCCTTCATTGGGATTTCTCCTCATCTTCCAAAGGAGAGCCATTCTGTTCAGAGGTTATTTTCATTATTAACGAGATTTAAAAACAATTTTCTTGCATTTTGAGGTTTTTGGAGTCAAGAATTACAAAAAAACATAAGCTTTGGGCCCCTTAATTCACATTTTCCCGGAAAACAAAGAGAAGCCTCTTCTCTTTTCATTTTATTTTTTATTACAGGTCCACCTTGACACCTTAAATGTTTAAAATGACCTATTCTTTGAATATAAATACAGTTCAGTTGATTATGGCTACTTCTAGGCCCTCCCAAGAATATTTTGTAAAGCCAAATTACAAACATCACAATTGAGTCAAAGAAAATTGTGACAGGAATGCATTCTTTAAGTATTAAAGTTCGCTCTATATATTTTTAGAAAGTTCCAAAGATGAGATAATTTGGCCACAAAGGTCGTTAGACTCTTCAGTGAAATGAGTGGAAGCATTAGTTCAGCATTTCAAGGACAATTTATCAGGAAAGAAGCTGATTTGAACCTGCGGAGAGCTTTCTTACAAGACTTCCAAGTGTTTTCATAACGATAACTAAAATAAATATGCACTATTTTTAAAATTCCATGTACACTTACATCTTAAAGTGAGTTATTATTTTTTTGTGGGTCAGAAGTAACCTGCTTGTCCAGCAGGACACGTGACCATTCACATTTACAAGGCTAACCTTTTCTTCACTTCCATTTTTGTCTTTGATAGGGGCTGTTAACATTTCAAGGTAGTTTGGCTTATAATGACTGCTTAAATGTGTCCATTAAACTGTGGTCATCCGTTTAAGAGGAAGTAACATATCCCAAGGTCCTGCACTCTAGCACAGGATAAGAACTCAGCCAAAGGCACTTGGAATCCCAGGCTTCTCCCCCCCGACAGGGATGTTCTGGGAATTGACTTCCTCTCTGTTTCTACGGCAGGTTCTCACACAAGCAGGACCAACTTTCGTTTTGACCACTCTGATTCAGAAGTTGTGTAGGAAAGGAGACGACTTGCTCCAGAGATGGGGAGTGGGCATGAATTGCCTTGTTTCTGTGCAACCCTAGTAAAACTGCTGTGTTTTAAGGGATGGCCAGCAAAGGAGTTCCTTCCCCTGCAGAAAAATACACAGGGAAGTCACAAGCACGTGAAGTTGGGTTATCTTAATGGCAGTTAGCCTGGCTCATCTGCGTCCACCAGGGAGATGCCCCTGCAAGCCTGTGAGCCCGGACAAGCTTCTGTCCCCACATTCCTGGCTCACACGAAGCTTCTCCAGCTCCGAGTCCTCCTCCCAACCCCCGACTTCACATTCTTTCCTTAGATATGGTAATGCCCTCTCCCCCAGAGCCACCGAGGCAGCCCCTCAGCCTCCTGGAGAAGACTTTCTATCTCTAAGATTATTTATGGCTCAGAAAGAAGCCTGGTTCTCTGTTTCCCAGTTCAGGGGAGGGTTGTAGGCTGAAGGTACTGCTTCTGTGCCCAGATGCGTCTGGCAGGGATTTTAAAGCACGTAAATTCAGGGCTAGATCTCTAAGTAGCCATTGTTTCTAATTGATAACAGAACTGATACTAAAGTTGATAAAATAGTTGATAATTGATAAAATTAGGCCAAATCATAAGAAACTGCTAATATTTGACCTTTTTTTAGTAACAGATATGGCAGTTTTCCATGGTTCTACCTAGTACCGAAAAATGTTTGCGGACATTAATGAAAAAGATATTGAAAGATTTTTGTTTCATTTTTCACTATGTTTCACATCCCCTGACTTCTTTTCCTGGACCCAGAATACCTGTTCTAAGAACACATTCGAGTGCATGTGCCTGAGCACACCCACACACACCCCCACACACCCCCACACACCCACTATGTGAGGGAGACTTACTCTTCTTCTTTTGGGACCTTAACATTAAGGAAATCAAACATCAGTGAGGAAACACACTTACATGAATGAAAGGCTTGGGCAGGTCTACTCAAAACACTCTTGTCTTTTATCCAGGGCGTTACCCCTTCTGCCCAGCCACCAGCTCTGCCTGAAATCATTTTACTCGATTGCAAGCAGCGAAGACAGCCCCTTGTAACAGACTTGGGGGCGGCTGCCTGTGTATGGAACCGGCCCCAGCTTTGAGTCACAGAGATCTGGATTCTGCATTTGGTTTATTTCTTGGTATGTGAGCATACCAAGCATACCATATTTTGGGCAAGTTACCTAACCACAGTGTTTTTTAGTTTTCTCATCTGTAAGATAGGGATAAAAATATCTACTCTGTGTACTTAAAGGGGGCCAAGTACTGTGCGTGGGTCGGAGGTGCTTCAAACTTATGAAAAACCAAGGAGATTAAATTTCCTATCCCCTGGAGCTTCCAGCCTCCATTCCTGCCCGTCGACCACATGTGGCTCAGACACCAAAGAGCTGCTTTACTTGAAGTGACATGTGGCCTGGGACATTGGGTGTCTCAGTGGTAACCAGTCAGCCTAGTGAGTCACGGCTAGCAGGGTCCTCGCTGCTCTGGGGAAGATGACTTGCAGCTGGGGAGGCACAGAAGTGGCTTTGTGGCGTCAGGGACATTTGGGCTGGTCCCTGAGGATGGTGAGGATTAGATGTTCCCTCTAGGCCATTAGATGTGCTCCTGTTGAACTTCCCGCTGTGACGAGAATATGATGTAGCCTGCACACGTGACTGCTCAGCCTGTGACCTGTGGCTAGTGTGATGGAGGAGAGAAGTTTAACTTTAATTTTGATTAATTTGAACAGCCACCTATGGCTTGTATCGGAATGGGACAGGATAGGGGTAGTGACAGAGGACGAAAACCCTAGGGGGCAGGCTGGGGTACAGCACACGCATCAGCTGAGCTGACGCCCAGGCTGCGTGAAGGGTGCTTGTGGTTCAGGCAATGGGAGAGGACCACGTGGCAAAGTCTGATCATTGGTGTAAAGAGTTCCTAGGTTCTTTTGTAAGCCATGGGAGCTAGTGAAGGTTTGGGAGCCAAGGAGTCACAGCATGTGCTGGACTTCATAGCGATGAGTCTAGCAGCAGGTAGGGGAGTGGAGTCTCTCCCCCTTTGACCAGATAGAAGCTGGAAACAGAAGACCCTTGGGAGTGTCGCTGAAGCCCCCCTCCCCCCCACCTTTGGGGGCAAGGCTCTAACTGAGTGCTAGGCACTGGATTATCAACAGCTCAGCCTAGATTATCTCGGGTGGCTGTGAGGTAGGCACTACCAAGTGACCCACTTCACAGGCAAGGAAATGAGGTTTCCCATCAGTTAATTTACATGTCTTCAAGTCAGTACAAAAATAATTCAAACCCAGGTTTGTTGGGTTCCAAAGACCAAAAAGAAAGTATTTAACTCCGCTCTACCTGCATTGTACCTCTGCCTGGGGGAAGGGAGGGCCGGGGGCTCCCCTGGCAGAGTAACAAGATGGGTGGCACAGAGCCAAACACGCAGCTCAGGCCTGGATAGGAGTTGGCCGGGCTGCGGCTCTTCCCGTGACTAGGCACGGGGAATTCTCCTCTCCGTGGGTACTTCTGAGTGGGACTCCCTGTTGTGTTACCAGACTGACCCCTCTCATCTCCCTCCTGCCTGCTCAAAGCCCACTGTCTGGTCTGTAAGCCAGGAGAGTTATTATCTGCCTTTGGGGAACTCTCCAGAAGAGTAGGGGCTTATTTCCTTTCTGAGAGCGCTTCAATTTGCAGGCAATTATCTGATGGCTTTTGCAATTTCTCCTACAATCTTCCCTTAAGAGGCAGCTCAATGTGGTGTTAAAAACAC
Source organism: Carollia perspicillata (assembly GCA_004027735.1). Lineage (NCBI taxonomy): Eukaryota > Metazoa > Chordata > Mammalia > Chiroptera > Phyllostomidae > Carollia > Carollia perspicillata. The sequence goes on along the minus strand of PVKM010023378.1, from coordinate 16,266 downwards.
CCATTCAATAACCAGGCTGCCAGGGTTTGAACCCTGGATTGCGGTCTGTCTTCTAGCAAATTACTGAGAATACAGCCTATCTCATGATGTAGTCTTAAGAATGAGTAAAAAGCATGTTAGAATTGGAAAAAAAAAGAGAATGGTTCTAAGGAAGCGATCTTCCAATTGTGTCCCCTAAATACCTGCTTTAGGATTGTTTGAGTGCTCTGTTAGGAAAGTACAAATTCTACCCTGGCAGGTGTGGCTCAGTTGTTTGGGCATTGGCTCACAAACTGAGTGGTTGTGGGTTTGATTTCTGGTCAAGGCACATGCCTGGGTTGTGGGTTCAGTCCCTCGTCGGGGCACATGCAAGAGGCAACTGATCCATATTTCTGTCCCTCTCTTTCTCCCTCCCTCCTCCCCACCTCTCTCTCTAGAATCAATTAAAAAAATAATTATGCATTTACTATATATGGTTTATAAGCATTATTATTTGTCCAAAACTGGGTGGGGTGCGGGGCAGGAGTGCCCCCGGGGTGGCCAGGAGGAGGAAGAAGTAACTCTAGAAAGACCACTCAAATATTTGGGTGGGAATCAAAGGAATTGGTCAGAGATCATGGAAGGCCTTTTGAGTCCAGACTCACGCTAATAGAGAAACCATACAAATGTAAACACATGCGCAGCAGTTGGCTGGGAGGGGAGGGAAAAGGAAATATTGACAGGTACTGGAAAGAACAGTTTCTGCATGCGTGGGAGCGAACTCTTTCTTTGCACGATCTGGCAGATGGCACGGGCTTAACCACACAGCCCGGTCGCAGCAGACGCTTCTACTGCGGCATCTGGGGCTGCGCTGATCCTGCGGCCTCAGTGCTGCCACCTACAGGGCCTGCGAGGCAGAGGCGCAGCCCTCGTGGCTCCTGGGCTGCTGGGCACTGGGTCGGGGGCAGGATCCTGTGGCTTCCTCAGCAGCCACAGTGAGCTCCCCTTGTTACAGGTTTTAAATGCTTCTGCCCTGGGACACAACAGTTCTGAACACGTTTCTAAACATTATTTCTAAAAGAGGGAAGTGAAAAATAAAACCAGACAAAGCTCCACTCAGACATGTCACATTGTAATGTCACGTCGACATAGCACCGTGTACCGGGCACTGAGTTAGGGCACATGTTATTGCATTTCACCCACATAAAAAAGAGCGTCAGTCTTCTTATCCCCATTTCAAAGCAGGTTAAGGGATCCAGTTCGTAGCTGCTCAGAATCTGTGCCACTCACACCCCAAAGTCCATGTAAGTCACAACACGTGGCTGACACGTTGGTTTCCATCTTCCCCGAGCAGAAGAGCACGCAGGGCTGGGTTGACCAAACAGGACCAACAACCACGAAGAGCTTCTGTCTGCACGTGGGAAATGCTGTTTCGACCTGGAGCTATGGCTCTGAAAATCTGGATTCCTCAAAGGAACAGGTTATTGCAGTAGTTTTCATGTATGTACACGAGTGAGGTCTTTATCACCAGGGCCTAAATCTATGTCCATTTGTAAATTAAGTTATGTCTATTCATGCAATACAACCTGAGTGAATCAGTGTCGTAAGCCGACCTACAGAACGAAGTGCCCTGTCTGGCCTTTACCAGCTCCAATTCCTTATGGATTAATCAATATTTAGGTGCACTTCGGCTCCATTTATACTGCAAAGGTCTTGCTTAAACTGACCATCCTATGGCACTCACAGTGCTTCTCTAACTTGAGTGCACATGCCAGTCACCCAGGTAACTTGCTGGAATGCAGATTCTGACGCAGTGGCTCTGGGATGGGGTGTGAGATGCTCTATTTCTAATAAGTCACCACATGATGCAGACTCCATTGGAGAGGCTGCCGGCCCAGGACCCACACCTGGAGTTTCAAGCAATTTGAGGATCTCAAAGTTCCTTTGAATGGTCAAAATAAAATTTTAATTGCTTGTATACTAATTGTATTGTTTCCTAAAGCTTTGAGAATCAGTAAACTAAACATTCCATCCAAAATACTTTCTCAAGTAGAAGACTGAATTTATCAGGATTCCTTCAGAAGCCTGTATTATAAAGTATTTATCTTTAGGAACTCTGTGACCCGAAGGATTCTGCCTTCAATCAAAGTGTAATTTAGGCAACGGGAGAATTATTTTCCAAACTCTAAGGGAGAATAAGGATGATACTAACTTATAAAAAAGAGTTGAAAATTAACCTTTCTGCTATTTCAGGCTTTTCAAGCTGACCCTTTTGCCATTTAGGGAATTGACTGCGTAGAAGGACAGAGAAGTAGACCCCATGGCCCACTTTAAAACCAAGAAGCCCCTCCTCATATCCTCTGATCTGTAGGCTAAAGGCTCATTTATGCTACACTTATCAGAGTCTCCAGATGCTGAAGAGCAAAAAGTAACACATTCACACGTGATAGAAAGCAAACACCTATTACTATGCCCAAAGGACAAGCTATTTATAGCAGTAAAGAATAGAGCGACCCATAAATAGACTGCCATTTAGTTGTTTGTTTTGTCTGGGGTCCATTGAATGGCATCGGTTACTACTACAATAGCTAATGCCCAGCAATTATTTCCATCATAAACCTCACTGGGGATGGGAAGTGCAACAGAACTAGCTCTTCTGATTGGAATTGATTTCCCCCCCAAACATCAATTAAAATAGTCAGCAAAGGTGTTCCATTCTCTCCCATCCCTTCCTATTTACACAAATAAAACACATACATTTAAATGGTTAAATATAAATGACTGCCTTATATTTTGGAGAATATAATGTCTCAAAGAGAGTTGTGGAAACTAGAGCAATTTTAATGAGAAGAAAGTATAAGAAAGTATGGTCACTTCAGTGGGAACAAGGTACCTGCTATGCACACGGCAGTTTTTCAGTAAAGGTGATTTTTCTACCTTGAATGGCCTTAAGATTGATTGCCAGGTTTGCACAGCCACGACTGACTCGGATTGTGAAGATGAGGGTGCTCCAGAGTGGAGAAGCAGCTGCTCATGTTTGCGGCCCGTGACCCGAGGGGTCCGGCCAGGCGGGTCTGTCTTTCCTCCTTTGCAGTTCTTCCTCTGACGCCAAAATGTTCCTACCCTTAGCTTAGAGCAGGCGCTGTAGTACCTAGATATTGGTATATTAACTTTGTATATTATTATTGTCAATAATACCTGCTTTTGCCAATATTTACCCAGGGCAAACCACACGGCAGGCTCCCTCAGTTCCAGTGTGAAACATCCAGAAGAGCCGGGGTCATGTACCCAAACCTGGGCCAAAGCAGGTGGTCAGAGGGGTGAGGAGGCTCCCACCGGCCCAGCTTGGGCCACTGATCTCCCTGTGTAAGGGAAGTGTGTGTGGGGATGCGGGTACAGTAGTCCATCCTTACCTGAGATTTCGACCTCTGCAGTTTCTGTCAGCCATGGTCCACCTCCGTCTGAAATTATTAAGTGGAAAATTCCAGAAATAAACAATTCATGAGTTTTAAATTGTGTGCCATTCTGAGTAGCATGATGATACCTCATGCCATTCCACTCATCCTGCTCCGGAAGTGACTCATCTCTTTGCCCGGGGTCCCCAGGCTGTACAGGTCACCACCCCCAACCCCCTCAGTCACTTAGTGGCCATCGTGGTGAGCAGCCAGACTGTCTCAATGCTCGTGCTCACCCGACCCTTGTTCTACTTAATAGTGGTCCTGAAGTGCAACAGTAGTGATGCTGGCAATTCAGGCACACCACAGAGAAGCCACAGAGTGCTTGTTATGAGCAGCCAGTAGGTCAGCAGCAGTCTGATGCTCCATCGCCATGCCTGTGTCACTCACCTCTCGTCATCTCGTCCTGTGGGCACTGTCATCCCCCCTCCTCACAGGAAGGAGGGTGAGTGCGGTACAACAAGATATTTTGAGAGTGAGGGAAGGAGTTCTATAATTGTTCTATTTTACTATTAGTTATTGCTGTTACTCTCTTACTGTGCCTAATTTACAAATTAAACTTCATCCCAAGTGTGTGCGTGAAGAACATGGCATGCATAGGGGTTTGGTACTGTCCTCGGTTCCAGGCGTCCACTGGGGCTCGTGGCCTGTATTCCTCACGACCAGAGGAAACTACTGCGTGATGACTGTCAGATGCTGGTAAACCCACATATTCTGAGGAGTATTTCTCAAAGAAAGTCCTTGCTTTTCTTGAAAACATGCACGTCCATTATAGCTTTGGGAAAATTACTTAACTTTCTTTGAACCTCGGGTAGAGAATCTGTGTAATGAAGTAGGATCAGATGCTTTCTGAGGGCCCTAAAACCTGCAGTTCTCATCACCTTTCTCCATGCAGCACTTCATAAAGTGATTTTGCTTTCAACCCTGACAAGCAGGTAGAGCTGATGCTATTTCACCCTCTTAGTAGATGGGGAAACTGAGCCTCACAAAGTTAATTCATTTGCCTCAAGTCATTAGAATGTCAAGCAGCCGGACTGGGACTAGATATTAAGTCACTGGCTTAGTTTCAAAGAATTCCCTTTGAATGCTTTCCACATTAGTGAAATTAGTTTTGTTCATTCCGTAATGACCACTAATCTCATTGATAGCAAACTACTATAAATACAGCTACAGTTGATGGGGTACTTCTGATGAATTAAATCCTGGGCCCTTGAATTTTTTATTTTGCTGTCTTCTGAGAGATACTGAAATTGTTCATTAATATGATTACTGTCTTTCTGATGGGAAGTACTGGAAAGTGTGGCTCGGAGAAGAAAAAGCCAGTGAGAATTCAGGTTGAAAGACTGCTTTTAGGAAGAGGTTGCTGAAAACACGGGGGGGAACTGATGATTGTCTTCAGCTCACAGACACTTGACATGATGTCATGCAGCCGATAGTGTGCAAATAAGTCACTATTGTTTGTTTTAAGATTTCCCTACACAAATGTTTCTACCATGCAATCAGTGAAGTCTGGAAAGCCAGTGGGATGTGTTCTATTTTTTTAGAGATTTTATTTATTTATCTTTAGAGGGGAAGGGAAGGAGAGAGGGAGAGAAATATCGATGTGTGGTTGCCTCTTGTGCGTCCCCTGCTGGGAACTGGCCTGCAACCCAGGCATGTGCCCTGACTGGGAATCGAACCTCAGTTGTTTGGTTCGCAGGCCCGCGCTCAATCCACTGAGCCACTGAGCTACACCAGCCAGGGCAGATGTGTTCTGTTTTTAACAAGACCTTAAGTTACTTGTGTATCCTCTGCATCTACGTAGTCTATTAAAATAACTCTGAGAAATAGCTGGGAGCTCCTAATGACTTGCTATCTTTTTGAGCAAGTCTTTTAGGCTAGCATATAACAATTTTAAGACCAAAGGGATAAGTATTATCTTTGATGAAGAATATATAAAAATATTATTCAAAGCCTTAATGCACATGCCTTGGTCTGCCAATGAATAAATTTATCCTCAAGGAATTAAATATGAATAGTAAAAGGATGTTTGTTCATGGAAGCGTCTCTTGTGGTAGTAAAAGCACTAGAAACAACTTAGATGGGAGATTATTTAAGAGGATATGTTGTCTTCATTAAATGGAATATTGTATAATTATTAAAGATGCTCTTGCCAAGGAATCATTAGCAACAAAAACATTAGTCAATAAGAGCCTCAGCTGCACAGTCAGCCTACCTGGACTCCGATTCTGGCTCAGCCTATCCCTGTGTGTGACCTTGAACAATTTACTTATTACTTAACCTTCTGTGCTTAATTTTACTCAGATGTCAACTGGGGCTAATGAGAGTACCTGCCCCATCCACGAGCCTGTGGCCTGCATTCAATGAGGCCATGGATATGAACTGCTTCGCACAAAGCCAACCCCTCTAATAAGGTTGTAATACAGGACCTACTTTTCTTTGTCAACCTGCATTTCTTACTTTGGGGGGCCAACAATTTTGTTGTTAGTTAGGTAACGAGGAAGAAAATACAAAAGTTTACAATTTATAATTGTGGTAAAACACCACATAGTAACGTCTTAACCGTTTTCGAGGGCACAGCTCAGTGGTGGTAAGTACATCACAGGGCTTTGCCAGCCGGCTCCAGAACTCTTTCCATCTGGCCACACTCAGACTCTGTCCTGTGAAACACTGATGCTCCATCCCACCCTCCCCTGGCTGCCTGCAGCCCCCGGCCTACTTCCTGCCTGCAGGAATCTGACTGCTTTGGGGGCCTCCCACGAGTGGGATCTCACAGCATCTGTCCTTTTGGAATAGGCTTATCTCACTCAGCATAGTGCCCTCAGGGTTCACCTGTGTGGTAGCACTAGTCAGAGTTTTCTCTCCTTTCAAAGGCTGAGTAGTACTCCTCCGTCTGAATGGACCACCGGCGGTTTCCTCACTCATCTGCCCTGGCGCACTGCGTGCCTCTGCCTTTCGGCTGCAGTGAGTAGCGCTGCTGCGGACGGGGTGTACAAATATTTTCAAGTCTCTTTTTAAAGAAAGAATATTATAAGTTCCCCTGAATTTCCTAAAGCTCATAAGACACAAGGAAACTGGGACCACAGGCGATTGAAATCTTAGATTTGTGCTTTGGCTCTGAAAGTGTCTCGACCTTTAATTAATAAATTAATTAATATTTTTCGCTTTTTATTGGGCACTTTGTCTGTGGTGCTGAAGATTTATTTGGAAGTAAGAAGAAGAGAAAAAACACTAACAAAGAACCGCGGTAAGATAGGCACTGCTCGTCCTCCACACCCAGGGCAGCCATGGACGGTCAGCCCAGGGATCTCGCTGCCGTTCCCGGCGTGGGAGTCTGACCCCCGTTCGTCTTGCTCGGCCAGGTCCCTTTCCCTTCAGGGTCTTTTCATGGGTCAAGGTGGTTCCTTCATTGTTTACACTCACATTCCACCCAGCAGAAAGGAGGAAGAGAAGAAGAAAGAGTATGTTCCCCCTCCAAAGACACTCTCCATTTCTGTTCCACTGGCAGAAGCTGTGCGTGGAAATGGAAATGGCGATTAGTGAGGACTGAAGGTACATAGTGCTGCATCCACCTACAGAAATAATTTCCATTCTAAATAAATGTAGCAGTTGTTGCCAAAGAATTAGGAGCTTACTCTGTAGGAAAGTTCTGACCGGGAGTGGGGTGGATCCTTCAGGTGCTGCCTGGAAGGTCTTCGTTACCTTCTCGCCTACCCCCGGCTTCTGCTCAGCTCACAGGGAGGACCCCAGTGATGCTCCCCATTCTCTTTTCAAACCCAGTGTCTCCCTGCTGGTGTTATCTGCTGTTCGCAGATTGCCCATCCCCCTGCTAAAGCCTTCCCCTTTCAAGGTTTAGCTCTCGTACGACCTCCTCCAGGAAGCTTAATCCTGTCTTTCTTTAAGCATCCGAGGCAGGGCGCCTCCCCTCTTCCTCTTGCATTCACTTCCTGCCTTGCTCTGTATTCCTTTATGAGCATGCTGTGTCTCCCTTAGGCTGTGAGCTGCTGCGTAGCCCCTTCCCTTGTCAAGTCTACAGTGCCCAGCCTGGCGTCTTACAAAGTAAAACCCTCACATATTTACAGGGTATTTTTGGCCCTTCCCAGTGGTTGGTATCATGATCGCTAGGGTGCCTTTTGGAAAGGTCTATTTACTTCTGTTTATTTTTTTAAAAACAAGAGTTGAAGCAATTTCTCTCTCTTTTTAAAAACATTATTTGCTTTTGGAGAGGAGGGGAGGGAGGGAGAAAGAGAGGAAGGGAAACGTGGATGTCTGATCGGTTGCCTCTCCCACTCCCCAAACTGGGGACCTGGCCCACAACCCAGGCATGTGCCCTGACTGGGAATCAAACCGGCAACCTTTTGGTTCACAGGTTCATACTGAGTCCACCGAGCCACACCAGCCAGGGGAATGCAACTTCTCTTGAAGTAACTTTGAATCCACATTACAAAATTCTATCTTGAGTTGCATTTTTCAGTGCAAATTCAGCATCATAGCTTTCTTTGCAAGGATTTCTCCGGCCTGTACAGGCCTGGTTCCCTTTAGTCTGATTAGGTTCTGTGTTTCACTGCAAAGAGCGGGAGATGGTGCGGGGTCTGCGACTGGGACCAGCCCAGGGTTCAGTACGCTTTTCGGGCCCTATTACCTCCTTCCCCTGGAAAAGTGCCATAAGCAGAGCCAAACCTATTTTGTTCCCATTTTTATTTGTCAAGACTATTTTGGATTTAGATAGTATCATCATTTCTTTTAAAAGTGAAAGTAGATCTATGTGTCTTTCAGTGTAGGCCTGCCTCTTCTCTTTCTTTTTTGCCTCCAGAATGTCCCTGCTTTGTGTAGACAGAGACCAACTGGCCGCTGTAGAACTAGTCACTCAGAGAGGCGGTGGCCATGGCACTGGGTGCACCCAGAAACCTTCTGATTGATAAGCCCTCTGGGGAGAAGGATGCTCTTTCGGACAGGTTGGCCAAAGGCTTCTCTACATCTTCCTCCTTCTTAAACTTCCAGGTAGACAGAAATGTGTTCCAGGTGCTTTTGGAACTTGTACCTTCAGGGAGAGTTCCAGTGCACCCTGGAAGTACCATGCCCTGGGTAGGCAAATGCCACACCCCCCTAGATTCCATCGTAAAGAACTGTGTCCTGCAAACCCTTGAGGAGGTGTGGCTGGTGCCAGGGAAGGCAGAGCAGAGTAAGTCACGTCCACTCTTCAACTGTCCCACAGTCCCCTGGTGCATTAATCACAGCCCAGTGCTGAAGTCTAGGGCAATAAAAGGCCACCCAGCCCTCTCATTATTCCATTCCCCTTAGGTCACTATTCACATCTTTATGTGAAGCCCCCATGCAGAGAGAATCTTTTTAGGTAGAAGAGGTAGTGGTTTCAACTGATGGTACTTACCAGGAGTGTTTTTATTTTTCAATTAGTCACTATGGATTGGGAGGTGAAGGCTGGATTTTTTTTTTTTGCGTGTTGTCTTTCTTTAAGATTTGTCAATATATTAAACACATTCTAATTTTCAAGAAGCTGCCCGGCCTTGGTGGTTATTTGGGGGAAAAAAACCCAACGGCATATCATCTTTCATCTCTTTTAATTTCAGTTTTACCCTAAAAATCTGTTTTGAGAAGGAAATGGAGTGTGCCAAGCTAATGACAGCCTTCCCCTCATTTTCTTCCCACCGCAGAGCAATGAGCACCCCTATCAGCTCTTCGGCGTGCAGCGAGGTTGGCAACGCTGCATTAATTAAGTAAAACCTCCGAAGCACTAGAAAAAAAAATGAAAACATATAAACATCCCCCCACCTCCGTCAAGTGGGAGGGGTTAAGATGAAACCCGACTGTGTCAGCAAACAGACTCATTTGTTTTCAAAGGTATACTCTCTGGGACTACAGGAAACCCACCTTCCAGGGAGACTGGGACGTGCGTTCCGCTGAGCGAAGTGCTGGGCTAGTCAGTGTGAGCGCTTTGGATTCGCCCGGGCCGGCCCAGGATGGTGGACAGTGCGGGACCCAGTTTCCACCCTGGGCGAGAGGGAGCCGGCGACCCACGGCTATCTCTAAGACCGTTGATGGTCAGGTCCCAGCACTTTCCAAGCATCTCCTAATTCCCACCGCACGCCGTCGTAATTCGGTTACAAAAATTCTCCTTTTCCCCGCAGCACCTCCCTTGAAGCAGAGGGTGTCACGGCTGCGGAGGTTGGCAGGGATTCTGCAGGGAGGATCCGCGCGCGGGGCGCAGGGTCTGATACCCCGACACCGCGACTGGGACGAGAGAAGGACGCAGCGGGGGCAGACCGGCAACAGGACTCCCAGCCGGGGAGGCTGCGGTGCAAGCCCCGCGAGATTGCCGCCCCGGCCTAGCGGGTTCCCCCCTCTCCCGTGGGTGAATGAATGACTATTAGTCCAACAGCGTCTCCCCGCCCTGGTTCGTCCGAGGTTGAAAGGGAGGAGACTTGGAGCGACTGTTTCTCTTTTTTTCAGGGCGAAAAGCGTTCGCCTCCGTGCGTTTATTAATCGACCTTGCGTGTCGTTTCTACTTCTGTCCTTCGCAGTGTCAGGACTCGCGGACACAGAGCCACAGGGCGCTGGTCCGGACCCCTCGGTCCGCTCCACCCGCGAGTCCGCTGTCCTATCCCCCCCGCCCGAGGGAAGTAAAGCCGAGTGAAAAGTTGCGCCCCCCCCCCACCCCCGCCCTCGCCCTGCGCCCAGTTTGTCGCTCTTTCCCAAAGCTGGAGGCATGGGAGCTAGTAGGGGTGGTGAGGCACGCCTGAGCCCCAGTTGATGCTCCCTTATTAGAGTCGGGGCGCCCGGGCATGAGCAGGGTTGGTACGGCATCCCGGGTTAGGGGAGGGTACCCGGGGAAGAGGAGGAGGCACCGTAAGCCTGGGCCGGTGGTGACACGCCTGCCCCGCTCAGACCTAAGACTCGGGGACCGTGGCCTCCCTCTAGGCGCTGGGGGGCGGTCTGGACATCCCGCTGAGACGTGTCTAGGGCGCGGGGCTCCTGCACCCGGGCGCCCCCAGCGGGTTCCCGGAGGCGCCCGGGGCACCCCTGTGTCGGGCGCGGGAGCGAGCGCGCGCGCCGGCCGGGCGGAGAGCTGGAGGCCGGTGGGAGGTGGGGAGTGCCGGAGAGCCGGACGCGCGCGGCGGCGGCGGCGGCGCCCCGGGCCGTGGCTGCAGCCGGGCGGCGGCGGAGCCGCGGTGCGCAGCGGGCGGCGCTGCCAGTCCCGTCTGCCTATCTCCGGAGGCTCCGACACCCCCTCCCCCCGGCCCCGTATCTGGCGTGGAGGGGCCGACGACTAAGCCTTGGGAGCAACTCCCTCAAAAAAGCCGCATTGGAGGAGCCTGGACCCCTCCTCCCGGGCGCCCCCCACCCTTCGCCTCCCGCTCCCGCCTCCCCCCGCCCCCCCTTTGCTCCCGGGCGCCCGCCTCCCTCCTTCGCGGACTGTCTCCTGACTCGCCGGCTGAAAGCCCTTTTTGATTGCGAGCGGCCGTAGTGGAGCAGAGGCGGCGGCGCGGGACCTGCAGTCGCCCGGGATTCCCTCCAGGTGACGATGCTCTGGTTCTCCGGCGTCAGGGCTCTGGCTGAGCGTCCCTGCCGGCGCTCGCCTGGAATTACCTGCTGCGTCTTGCTGCTGCTCAATTGCTCGGGGGTCCCCATGTCTCTGGCTTCCTCCTTCTTGACAGGTAGGGGAGGGGGCGGGAGGGACCGGCCCTCCCGGACTCTGGCTTGATACCTGGGAGAGGAGGCGCTGGCTCGCCCCCGGGAAGGGAGGGTGCAGAGCGAGCACCTAGGCGCCTGCCCCTCTCTGGCTGGTGGGGATGAAGCGGAGCCCGTGGGGTTCAGGGGAGGGAGGCAGTGAGTAGGTTAAGGGGTGGAGGGCTGAGTGGATGTTGATGTCAATATAGTGATAGAAATGGTTCTATCTGATTTTTTTTAATCCCTTTATTTATTTTAAATGTTTTCCTCGATCCTTATTTTGGTCTCTTCTCCCCCCACCATGCAATTAAGGAAACATTTGCACCGTTTTCCACACATCCTGCGTTCTGACAGTTTAAGGTTCCCTTATATCCTGTGTTAGGAGCGCTTTTGAAAGCCCCTGCTTTTCAGACCTTGAATTTAAAGAAACTATCATATTTTAAAGGGGTAATAATAGCAGGATATAGTAATTATATGTTTTCAGGCAGGTGAAGACCTCAGCTGCTATTCTGAAGGACATACTTTACTGACACCTGGTGCAGAAAAGAAAATATTGAGTCAATTTCTAAGAGAAGAGGAAAGAATATTGTATTTCAAAAAGCGATTTCAAATCAAGACAATAAGAGGCACATTCATATAAAGGCCTGTTCATTAACGCAGTCTTGAATTTTGTTCAAATTTAAAATCTGCCCTAATGGACAATTTGAACTTTTTTTTTTTGCACATGGGGGGGTGTGCCAAAAGGCCTTTCTAAAGGAGTATTATTAGAGATCTAATGAGATACTTGGAATTGTGCTTAAAACATACGAGAACAACCACAAAAAAAATCTATGGGTCATCAAAAAATAAACACAACCCGTTTAAATATAACGATTTAGAATAGATTTGGGGGGTTGGGGGTAGATTTTTTTTTATGTGTGTGAGTGTGATCATTTAAAACTCATTAGGAATTTCTGAAATTTGGGTTGTTGTGTCAAAAAGGATTACTGTAAAACTTTCAAGTTTTGTAATGATGCCAGTAAGCTAAGGTTAAGTTATTTTTTTTCTTCCTTCCAGGTTCTGTTGCAAAATGTGAAAATGAAGGTGAGGTCCTCCAGATTCCATTCATCACGGACAACCCTTGTATAATGTGCGTCTGCCTGGTAAGTAGGGGGACCCGCCCTGGGAAGCCAATTGCTCCCTCGGACCAGCTGAAGCCATTAAATGTCATAACAGGACCAGATCTCAAACACTGCAAATAGCTGGTGAGTTGAATTCAGTTGAGCTTCTGAGTTTTATGGACTTTGGTGATACCCATTTCATCAGGCTAGGGATACTTATCATTGACATCATCTTCACAGAGATACATTTAAGGCGAACTTTGTATGGCATGTCTCCGGGGTAATTACCATTTGTACTGTCTGTTCCCAGGAATGGCTGTCACCATCAGATCCTAGGCGCCAGCAGACTCTCTGCCTTGATTCTGTCCCCAGAGCTCAGTGTGAAAATGGGAGATAACATTTAGGTATCTCACTAGTGATATAGTATGACAAGGAAAACAGAAGTGACAGTTATAAAGGACAAGCAGGGGGACAAGATGCAATCTGGGATGTCTATGCCTGTTTTGGCCGAAACTCTCAACAACGGTCCTTATTACATTTCTGATTTGGAAGCAGGAGTCAGGAGGGACAGTCAGCCCCTAATAGAGAGTAACGCTTGGCTGTCAGCTGCTCAGTTAACCCTGGCAGTGGCAGTAGATTAAAAAAAAAAAAAAACAAGAAGAATTTGTTTCAACTTACTTTAGCTTCATAGTTAACAATAAGAACTAGTAAGTAACCGTGTGGTGGTGATTAAATTATATGAATAAGAATTTCTGAGATGAAATAATAGACTCAAAAAGAACAAAGCTTTTGTTAAGAGGTATTTTTTTTATATGCCAATCACTTTCGGCAAACTCTTGACTAAACACTATACACCGCAAAACCCTTCCCTTTGGAAATACACTAAGGGCATCAAATGTAAAGCTCCAAAGAAATAGATGAGTGTTTGTTATCAGATCAGCATTCTGTATGGAACTGGAGAAGGGGTTCCTCTCTGTGCAGGGAAAGCCACGCCATCTGGGTTTAAACTCCCCAGACTTCATGACAAGAGATGAGGTCAGTGTTGCCAATGATAAATGGGGGAAGGTGAGTGCCTCTATCAAATGATTATCAGGTTCTGAGGACTGAGGAAATCAACAAAATCAGATGTGAAAATGCCTTACATGTGTCGGGAAGATAAATATTGATGCCTTAATAAAAGAGAGCTAAGAGAGACAGGCTTTTCAGATTTTTGTGTTTGCGAGTTTTCAGTAATGGTCTTTCACTAAAGGACCCGTTGAAGAGAAGCTTTGCGTGGAAATTCTGGCAAAGTCGCGTATTTCCAAGTGCAGTGGATGTGTTGGGAGTGCCAACAGGGGGCGGAGATCATCTTTGGTTTCAATTTCTCTTATCTTTATATTGTGAGTGAATTGTCTTCGTCTTAAATGGAAATTACCCTAACATTTAAATGTGCTTGGAGCTCTAAGCACCCATGAAAATATCATTTGCCTCCTTGGCGATATTGCTATGCATCAAGTTTAAACGTATGGCTTGGGCTTTGCACACGGTTCCCAAATAGCATGATGGAAAATTCTCCACACAGCATTCCCCTTTCAGTGCCACGCCCTGGGGGAAGAGAGTCCTTTCCTCTAGAAGTGGAGCCTTGCTGATTACAAGACAGAGGTTAGAAGCCTGGCCTGGGAGGGCAAAGCGCGACTCTGAAGAGAAAAAAAAATGCCTCTGTTGGAAATTGAGTGAAAATATTATGTATTTCAGACAAGTGTTGATTACATTTAGACGGCTAGTAGGTTCACTTGCGTCTTTAACATTTAGAGGGATCTGTCTTGAGTGAGCGCTGTCGGGAATTCTTTCTAAACGTGTTAAGTCGAGACTCGGGCGACCCGACTGAAGTTACTCAGAGCTCTCGCCGGAGCCCAAAGGCCCGGTGACGTGTCCTGTGACCTGTGCATGGGTTTCGCATCGCGAGGCCCACGCCGTTATAGCCATTCTTGCTTCCCGAGCATCTGTAATGACTCGATGCAACTGAGAGAGAATCGATGGATAACCAAACCTCTATTTGTATGTGCGCCTGTAAGTTTCTGCAGGACCCACTGCAGCTGTGGGTTTCTTAGCACCTCCGAAGGCCGAGAGGCTGCCTATATTTTTATACTTGGGTTGGAAGGCAGATCTGTTTAACAGATGGGTGACATTAGCCATAGCGACTCTTATTACAGTCACCTTTAATTGCGGCACTTACCTAGATCGGCATGCTTTCATTTGATTCTCAGAAAAAGTCTTTTGAGAGCTTTTGCCCACATTTTACAGATGAGGAAACTGAGGCCAGAGGAGGGAGTAGCTTGCAAAGGCACATTGTGGGAAATAGCGGAGCTGGAGCTCACTCTCGGCCTCGTCTGCCCCTGGAGCCCATGCCTGTAACGGAGGGAAAGAGGCTGTTTGCTGTGTGACCGTGTGAGACAGCAAGAAGAAAACAGAACGATTGTCGATTTACTTTACTGTTTGGCGTTGCTTTGAGTTATTTTGTTTTTCTTCTTTCGAGTCTCGTAGGAGTTCGCTTGGCTAACATTTGTTAATCACATTATACGAAAGGAAAAATCTCGTTATGATTTCGGTGGACCTGCGGGGAGCTTTGGTTGTGAGCTAGTTTTATGTATGTCCATTAAGCGGCTATGTAACAGTCAAAACTGTACTTCGGATAAAGAAAATAGTCATATTTAGTTTGTGTTGGTCCAGCCTTTTGGCAGAAAGGTACGTAAGGCTGAGCGTACGCTCATATCTTATTTCATAACATGTATTAAAAAAAAAAGCTAACCTCAACATATGCTTTAAAAAGACGTAAAACGTTACAGTTGGGAGGAAGTGGGTGGCACGAGGTCCTGCGTATAATTACAGTGCAGAAGCTTGAAAACCCCACGACTTGGCCTGATTTAAACTTGTGAGCTCCGAAAGGTTTCAAAGGCAGAATGAGCTCATTTCTGTGGGAATTCTGAGGATGACAGCGGCGGCCGTGGCCACCGCAGGCAGAACCGAATCCTTTTCCTCACATCTGTCCTCGCCTGCGTAGACCCGAGCCTCTTGCCAGGACTGGTCGTGGTCCAAGAATAACCTGTTTGTTAGAGGGTGATGGATATCATTTTAAAGTGTGTGGGACAAAAAGCTTGGTTCCTCTGTTCAAGGGGGGAAGGCGAGAAGTCGGGCCACTGGCCTGAAATCTGGGGAACCGGGGTAGGCGGTTCAGGTTCAAGATGCACAGTGTTCCATTCTTTAGTTGTGAAGCAAAGCGCGGCTTTTCACCGCCTTACAACACGGTCTTTTAAGGGACTAAGGAAGGAAGGCCCAGACGTAACACCGTTTTGTGTGATTTGTTTACCCCTTCTTGCTGGAACTATTTTTCCCATCGTGCCTAGGAAAACACGTTGGTGCCCTCTCTAAGGGGGAGCTGACAGGAGCCAGCCACGTCCAGACAATGAATCTACAGCAATTGTTTGGGTCTTTTGGGCATCCACAAAGCCACCAAGCAGACCCGAGAGTGTTCCTCTGACTCGTCACCCCTTTTCCCTGACTGAAGCAGAGGCGGAGATGGCGGAGCCAGTGAGCTCGGCCCAGTGCTGGAAATTGGAGAAAACTTGGGAGGCTGGGACTTTGAAAACCAGAAGTCAGTCAGAGCTTAGTTTGGCAGACATTTTGTTCAGCAAAAAACATTATTCCGAAGTTTAAATTTCCTCTTTTAAATCCAGAGGTGCAAGGTAGAAATGGACCCTCTGCTCATAAAAAGCAACGTGAAATTTGGTGTTACAAGAAGCAGGCCTCCCCCCGTCTTGGAGCCCAGCAAGTGTTGAAAACAGAGAGGACTTTGTCTGCTGTCTTCTACTTCTTAATCACGAAAGTCTTCCATCACGAAACAAGTAGCTACCAGCGTCTTCGATTCTCTTGGGTGCCTTATCTCTATAAAATCCTCATGTTTTTTATTGTTCAAATTAACTGGCTAGAGAACAGGTATCTATTATCTGAACAAGTGTTAGGCACATGTTTGGGAATGAGAGATAACGTTGCATCAGGATTCAATTCCTGTGAGTGTGTGTGTGTGTGTG
>PVKM010023377.1:0-21200 GCA_004027735.1 Carollia perspicillata | reverse complement strand
TTTGAAGTGAAAGGAACAACCATAAAGACGTAAGCCACAACTCATGCCGTCATTTTTCACCAGCAGTTACTGTGTGCTCTCCCCGCCCGTGTGCCCCTCCTCGGTCTCGCACCTGCCGTGTGTCCACGTGGTTCCAGGAGCTTAATTTCATTTGATTCTGTCTGACAACCCGCCGAGGCAGGCACTGTTATCACCCCGGTTTACAGAGAAGGGAACTGACGCTGTTGCGCCTTTGCCCCGGGGCTTCCCCAGCACCACAGTGACGGCACTGAGACCCCACCAAGGGTTTTGTCTGGAGCGGTCCCCTCGATCCCCTAGACCCGGGTGCTCTGACCAGCCCCTCTCTTGCTCCAGGTGGCTCTGTGCACCCAGGTGGCCCTGGGCATGGAGCACCTGTCCAACAACCGCTTCGTGCACAAGGACCTGGCTGCTCGCAACTGCCTGGTCAGCGCCCAGAGACAGGTGAAGGTGTCGGCCCTGGGGCTCAGCAAGGACGTGTACAATAGGTAGGACACGGGAGGGAAGGGGCAGAGGGCAGGTGTGGGAGGTGTGAGGAGGGGCTTGGTGTCTGCCTAGTCTGAAGTCGGAGGGCCCAGGAAGGGCAGAGACTTCCTGTCCTCTCCCAGGTGCAGCAGGCGCCCCCGCCAGGGGGCACAGGTCCTTGCCGCTCATACATTTTCTCTGGTGATGAAAAATTATAAACGTTTTTAAAATAACTAGTCACGTTTTATAACAGTTTATATAATTTAACTACTCATATGGTTCCTTCTGTAACTTCCTGAATTCAGCAATTATTATTTCGAAGCCTAAGACTTACAGCTCAGCACCCACGACCAGAGATTGCTCTGGAATGCCCACACACACTACATAGTGCCTCTGGGAACTTCCCCTCAAGTCACCCCGGTTCTGAGTCACCCCAGTTGGTCTGATTATTGCTTTAGTTATGATTTATCACTAGTAAAGCTTTTTAAATTTGCTTTCCACTTAACTTGTTCTTTTTCACGTTTTAAATACTAGTAATGAAAGTATGTATGATTATTAACTTTTTGGTTTTTTATCGAAATACAGGCAAAGTCTGATTCTTCATGGAGTTTTAGTTGTCAGACCCCATGTGGACACCTTCAGATTTCATCCAGTACACCTCTGTGCTCAGCATAAATGTCACCAATTTCTCTGAGTGCCCTGATGTAGGAAAGTTGGGTGGCAGCTAGGATGTGAGCCCTGGGAGGAACGATCTGTGTTCCCCCCCGTCGCCACCCCCCCCCCAGCCCCAATCCCACCTGTGGTTTTCTTCTGCAGTGAGTACTACCACTTCCGCCAGGCGTGGGTGCCTCTGCGCTGGATGTCCCCTGAGGCCATCCTGGAGGGCGATTTCTCCACCAAGTCTGATGTCTGGGCCTATGGTGTGCTGATGTGGGAGGTGTTCACCCATGGAGAGATGCCGCATGCTGGGCAGGCCGACGACGAAGTGCTGGCAGGTAGGCAGCTGAGTTCCCAAGGGACCATTCCAAATGTTCTCTAGGTGGAGAGTTTGCTCAAAGTTCTGGGGCCAGCTCAGCCTGCCTCCCCTCAGGGCTGGTTTGAGCAGGAACACCAATACGGCACTGCTGTTGAAATACTGGTCGGTAAACAGCTGTTGCCCCCAGTGCCTGCTGTAGCCGCTGATGCCTGCGTGCTGACCCCACTGCAGCCCCCATGCATTGGTTGCCTCCTGTGCTGTGTGGACCCTGCCCAGACCAGCCCCGCAGATCTGGGGCTAGGGAAGTTAGCCCCTTTGGTTGTGGGATACTTGCAGTGTACTTACTCCTCAAGTCAGAGCCCAGCCACGCTGGCCAGCAATCCCCCACCCCAAGTCGCCCTCCAGTGGCTGCCTGTGGGAACTGCAGGCTCCAAAGAGTATTGGCCAGGGGCTTGGTTAAAAAGTTTGACTAACACTCCTCCCACCATTTTCCTGCAGACTTGCAGGCTGGGAAGGCCAAACTCCCACAGCCCGAGGGCTGCCCTTCCAAGCTCTACCGGCTGATGCAGCGCTGCTGGGCCCTCAGCCCCAAGGACAGGCCCTCCTTCAGTGAGATCGCCAGCACCCTGGGAGACAGCCCTGCGGAGAGTAAGCCGTGAGGAGGGAGCCCCGGCAGGCTGTGCCTCAGGATCCATGGGTAGGGGAGGACCTCTTGAAGGGCGCCTGCAGCATGATGGGCAAGACCCCTGTCCTCCTTGGCCCTGGGGGCCCTGGCACCATAGGCATTGCTTAGGTCTGGGCAGGGCCTGGGATTTCCTCCTCTTTCTTACCCTCAGCCTTTGGGGAAGCTGATTGGGACCCAGACTGGGACTAGGGCCTTGGGCTGGGCAGCTTTCTGTGCCACCCTTTCCCCCTTCAGGGACAGCGTGGTGCCTCAGGTAACCCCAGTTTCTGGCCTGGGTCTCCTCCCTCTGACCAGGTCCCGTCTGTCACTCACCTGCCAACTTTGCCCAGGGAGGGCTAGGCTGGAGATGAGTTGGGTTTGAGGGGTGTTCCTTAATATACTCAACTTCCTGAGTAGTTCTGGCCCACGGGGCCTACCTCGGGGTCTGCGCCAGGACCGGAAGGACACGCCAGCGTGTCATCCTCGCGTGGACTTGTGCACGCTGACCATACCCGTGCCTCCTCCCCACCCCTCTCTCCTTTCCTCATCCTAAGTGCCTGGCAGATGAAGGAGTTTTCAGGAGCTTTTGACATTATAGAACCCGCCCTTTTTGTATGCACCGTGGGCGGCTTTTGTATGTACTTGCAGCGTAGGGTGGGTGGGTTTGGGAGGGAGGGTGCGCCCTGGAGGAGATGGGGGCAGGGGGCCACCCCTGCCTCACACCTTTATTGTTGTTGTTGTTTGTGTTTGTTTGTTTTTTTTACACTCGCTGCTCTCAATAAAAAAGCCTTTTTTACAACCTGCTTCTGATGCTCATTCTCTGCTGTTGCCCATGAATCATGTCCCGTCTTCCCTTGCCGACGGGAAGGGAGGGGCCGTGTGCCTTCATGCAGCCTGCTGAGGCTTGGACGGGAGTGAATGGTAGACACTGAGCCTTCTCTCTGGTTTGTGGAGCAGTCGAGAATGTGGGCTCCAGGGGCAAGGCCACCTCTTGTCCGTGGGGCCGTGTGTTGCTCTCTGCCAGCTCCTGACTCTGTGTTGGCTGGCCTAGTCCTCGTGATCGGGTGCGGCGGGTGGGGGTGTGAAGGAGGGCGAGTTAGAGTAGGATTGGAGGAGTCGTTAGTGACGGATCCAGGTCTCAGAATCCCTTTAAGTCTCTAGAAGTATTTTATCATATCGGATCCCTAAAAATGGAATCAATTCCCAGATGTTACTCATTTTATTAGAAACAACAACTCCAGGAGGGAGATGGAGTGGACAGTAGTGAGCAAAGGGATGATGCCTAGTGCCTCTTGCTCCGAGCCCCTCAGCTGATTGGATTCCTGCCTCTTCTTCACTTAGACCTATGTCGTCACCTACATTCTACCCGATTCCAGCAACGTCAGGAGCCTAAAGAAGTGAGCCCTTAACTCTGAAATGGCTCTGGTTCATTTGTTTCGTCACCACACTTCTCAGTAATGAAAATCACAGCCAACGTTTACTGACTGCTTGCTCTGTGCCAGTCACTTTGCTAAGCACGTGACATGCATTATTTCATTTAGTCTCTGCAACTGCTCCGTCAGCCAGATGTTACCGTTCCCATTTCACAAATGAGAAAACAGCCTCGAGGAGGCCAGGCGGTCTCCCCAAGGTCACGCAGCTGGTACTGGAGCCAGTTACTTGTTGAGGTATAGGGCGCTGCATCCTTCAAGTATGTTGGCATGGAAAAAAGCCCCAAGAACAATTTCTCTACAGCAGTGTTTTTCAAACTGTGGGTTTTAAAACTATGAAACATGATAGAAATGATCTTTTACAAAACTTTGTAATATTTGATCCTTGTGTGTGTGTCCTGGGTTATGTTGTTAGTCAACTTTTGGGTTGGCGATCCTGCTCGATAACTCCCAGCTCTCAGTCACTTTCCTCCCTCCTGGATCTGGCGGTCGGAAGGTTCGGCTGATCTGGGTGGGACCTAGCCGAGTTCAGCAGGGCTGGGCTCTCGGCTGTAGGACTGATTTGGGTCTCCCCTGCTGGTCCCAGAGCACGCTCTTCGCAGAGGAGCAGGAGCACAGAAATCAAGCTAGATCATGCAAACACGTTTAAAACCACCACAAGTCTGTTAACATTTTGTTGGCCAAGGCATGTCACGTGTTGAAACTAAACAGCAGTGGTAGGTTCTGCAAAGTAATATGGCAAAGGATGTGAATGTCAAATCTAACACAGGGTCTAAAGAATTGGGAGCAAAAATCTAATTCACCACTGATTGCAACATGAAAATGATTTCTCAACGTGGGTTACACCCGGAAGCATTGGGAAGTCACTATTGAAGGTCAAATGACTCACTAATTCTTTTCTCACTCCTGGTCTTCTTACCATTCTACAGTAGCTAACATTGCCGGCCACGTCTGTCTTTTCGACCTTTCCTCTCTTGACTTTGCTGTTGGTGTGCCATGTCTGCCTTCTCTGACGAGGCCTTCTCCAGCCCTGGGGCTTCCTTCTTCTGCCGGCCCCAGAGATGGCTCTTCCGAATTCTGTCCCTGGCCTTCCTCTCTCTACGCTCTCCCCTGCAGGAATCTCATCTCACCTCATGTGGCTTTAATTGGCCCTTTAGTGTGGACAGTTCCCAAAGCATGAACCTCAAGCTCCGGACACATAACTCCCCATTTCCTACAGGACATTTTCCTCTGCTTGTTTCCATGGGCCCAATTTCCCCAAACTTCCTCCGGCCAGGTGCTCTCTTTCCATGAATGGTACGACTGTTTGAGGATAGTCACCCTTATTCAAAAATCTTAATCCATCATCCGAGTACCCCACTCCCCGTGCCTGTAGCCAAGATCCATGTCTTCTGCCTCTTTTGTTTCTATCTTTGCTTAATTTTAAGAGAAGTAAAATTGTATAGAGGTCATACCGATCGTGGAATAAGTCAAACGGTGCAGACTTGTGGAACGCAAAGGACACGCTCCGCCAGTCCCTCTCGTCACCGCCAGCAGTGAGCAGTGTCTGGGGCCTGGCTGTGCGGACTTTGCCTCGGCAGGCCGATTCGCTCCCTCGCTTCCTTTGCATTTTCTCAATGCTGAGATTACAGTTGAGAGCTCGTCTATGCGAAGATACGTGAGTAAAGGTTAACGCCAAATGAAAAGTCTTACTAAATTTTGTGTATGACAGTAATTTTTTTAAAACACTTAATTTTTGTTCTGATATTTGAGTTAGAAGAGTCAGGAGAAAGAAGAGCGAGGTGGACTTG
Organism: Carollia perspicillata; assembly: GCA_004027735.1. Classification (NCBI taxonomy): domain Eukaryota; kingdom Metazoa; phylum Chordata; class Mammalia; order Chiroptera; family Phyllostomidae; genus Carollia; species Carollia perspicillata. Next base: position 15,857 of record PVKM010023377.1, on the reverse strand, counting down.
TGTGATACGAGGGGATCTGGTTAGAACTATGACGCCCTTTTGGGGAGTGCTTCCTGGTCTGGGGTGGATGTGAGCTCCCCTCTTCCAGGGGACTACACTACTTCCGGCCTTATCAGAGAAGCACCAAACTCACATTCCAGAGAGGCCAGACAAAACTTAGCTCAGTGAGCGGTGTAGGGTCCATAGTGGACCTGAGAGCAGATGCCTCTTCGATGGCTACCATTCGACCCAGGTCTAGGCCGTAGTGCTTCTGCAGGCATGCCGGCCTGGAGTTGCTAAAAATTCCAATTTTTTAAAGAGAGGCTGGATATTCAGATTTTTATGTAAAATCTGTTCTAAAAATAGACAGTCCAAACAAAACACGTCTTTTTGAGGGAACCATTATGTAAGTACATGATTACCTGACCATTATGCTGTACACCTGAAACTAACACAATAATCTTGAATGGAAACTGTGATTGAGAAATAAAACACATCTATGAACCAGCTTTTGGTTTTGACTTTATCCGCGGCAACAGTTTTGGCTTTGGAACCTGCAGGGATCCGGCATAGTGTGGGTGTGGGCCCCCCTGCCCAGTGGTGACAAAGGGCTGTGAAGATGGAAGCTGTCCCCAGCTGGTGGAGCTGTGGCACTGACAGTGGTGTGCAGTGGCCCAGGGGTTGGGAGAAATCCGAGAGAGAGGGCAGCCTATTCAAAGGGAAGCTGGGAACTGTCCGCCACCCCTTGGATGTGGCCGGCAGCAGTTGTCCTCTGGGGTGCCACTGCTGAGGGTATCTAAACTAGGGTCTCACACAGAAGTCTTTAGAAGCCAGGCAGGAATGGACCGCAGGGCTGTGATGGTAAAACTGTGCTGTTCAGATAAATCACAGTCCCAAGCACCATCTGTGGCCCCTGAAGCCCTTCTGGAACCTTTTTTTATAAAGATTTTCTTTATTTATCTTTAGAGGGGAAGGGAAGCAGAGAGGGAGAGAAATATCAATGTATGGTTGCCTCTCATGAATCCCCTGCTGGGAACTGGCCTGCAACCCAGGTATGTGCCCTGACTGGGAATCGAACCGCAGTTTGGTTCTCAGGCCTGCGCTCAATCCACTGAGCTACACCAGCCAGGGCTGGAACCTAGTTATTTGACCTGTTCTTCCTCTTGAGCAAGCACATTCCATGTTTAACTACCTGTCCTGCAGACTAAATTAGGATAGGAAAAAACCCTTTAAAAACCACTGGGAAGTGGAGAAGAGGCAGGCTCTTAATTCCTGTGTAGGGATTTCATGATCAAGTCCATGTTTGTAATATAGGGGCGTGTATGTATGTATATTTATGCATATCTCACAAAACACTTGAACATACTTTATTTCAGTATCTCTCAGTTTTTGGACCGTAACTCCCAGTAAGATACACAGTTGACATTGTCATCTAGTGCACACATTGAACCACACGAAATCCATACTATCCCACCTTCTTGCCCTATAAAAGGCAATTATATATGGTTCAACCTAAACATAATGCCAACAAAAATTTTCTGCAACAATATTTACCCTTGCTTTTTGTGATACCCATTCATTTTCAATTCTAGTTGCAGTACACGAAATTCATTTCACTACCACTTAATCTTCACAGCAACTTTTAAGGTGAGAATAGTCAGCTCTCCCATCCTATTGAATACAAAAGGATGTTTATCCCAGAGAGGCAGTGATGGCCCCACATAGGTCCTATTAACTATTCACTGACCACTTACTGTGATTTAGTCTTTATCTCATTTAATCTGCATTAAGAATCTCATGGGATGGGTACCCATAATAAGGAGTATAAAGCTTTGAGAGGCCAGACACTTGTTTCTGGCACAGGGTTAGGAAGAGAAAGATTCCTGATTTGAATAATTTCTGTAACAACAAAGCTTAAGCTATTTTCAATGCCTTGGAGCTAAGACCCAGACCTTGAACCTGGCCTTCGCAGCACCCTAGTTCTTTTTCTTTTCCTGTGAGCCTTCCAGAGAAGGGTGTGTGTGGGGGGGCTTGCTTGCTTAAACTTTCTGCCCGGCTCCACTTTTCCCCAGGCCTCTGCACTGGCTGAGGGCGGTGGGCTTTATCCCTGAAACCACCCTCTCCCCTAGCCCAAGCCGCAGCTGGAAGTCTCCATCTATCACCATCTCTACTCCCTGCCCCCATCTGGGACGGGAGGCCGACTGTCTCCCCGGTCTTTTCCAGATGTACGTCTGCTAACCCCCGCCCCCGCCCTAGTATTGACGATGATGAATGAGGACCGGAGAATCGACCTGATGGGAAAGTGTCGTCGCCTTGAAAAGGAAGAGAAAGGAAGTGTGTGTGGCGGGAGGAAGGGTTGGAGCCCAGTGGCGAGGCGAGGGGGCGACGAGTCTGGACACCAGGGACCTTCGTCCGGTAACTTTGCCTCCCTCAGGAAGGCATGGGTAAATGCTCCAATTCCTGCACTCCCGTGGAATTTGGGCTGTATTACATCATTTACCGCAACCCGCACAATGCACTTAGGAACTGCCCCAGTGCTTGCTTCCAGCCCTTCCAGTGCCGAACTCCCCAGTATTGCTCCGTGTCCTCCGCAAGACTGCGCTCCAGTCCCCTCCTAGGCTTCCTCTCCGCAGATCCCTCCCAATTCTTTCTACCATTCTCTGGTCAAGGAGGTGGAGTCGTACCTCCTCTCCCGTTCCTTTAAGAGGCGTCGGCTCCTCCTCTTTCCGAGTCGCCGTCTGACGCCGGATGACTGCAGCGAGTTCGGGATGTCTATGCAAATAAGCGCCCCCTGTGGGCCAATGGGGAGCGGAGGTGGTGGAACAGTGGACCAATGGGGCGGGGGCGCAGGGGCTCACCATATAAGGAGCGGCCTCGCCATAAAAGGAAACATTGTATCTCTTTATATGGGGGGGAAGGGTCGGGGGATCCCTTGCCGCCTGCGCGTGGTCCCGGCCCCCTCCACCCGCCGTCCCCGCGGCGGCCAGCAGCCTCTGCCCCCGGGGGGACGCTGACGGCCGCCGGGCGCGCCGCCGTAGCAGACGGACAGGGGGCGCTCCGCGCGGCCTGGGGCAACCCAGGCCACAGGGGCAGGAAAGTGAGGGCCCAGGTCGGCCCGGGCGTGCAGGGGCCCCGGGTTCGCGGCGGCGGCGGCGGCAACGATAGCGGCACTAGCAACAGCGGGAGCGTCGGGTTGAGCCGGGAAGCCGATGGCGGCGGCGGCGGCGGCGGCAGCTCCAATTCCTCGCTGACTGCCTGTCCGCCCTCCTGCATTGAGCGCCATGTTACCGAGCCAAGCTGGGGCCGCGGCGGCGCTGGGCCGGGGCTCGGCCCTGGGGGGCAGCCTGAACCGGACCCCGACGGGGCGGCCGGGCGGTGGAGGTGGCGGCGGCGGAGGGACTCGCGGGGCTAACGGGGGCCGGGTCCCCGGGAACGGCGCGGGACTCGGGCCGGGTCGCCTCGAGCGGGAGGCTGCAGCAGCGGCGACAACCACCCCGGCGCCCACCGCGGGGGCCGTCTACAGCGGCAGCGAGGGCGACTCGGAGTCGGGCGAGGAGGAGGAGCTGGGCCCGGAGCGGCGCGGCATGAAACGAAGCCTAAGTGAGATGGAGATCGGCATGGTAGTCGGTGGGCCCGAGGCGGCGGCGGCGGCGGCCACCGGGGGCTACGGGCCGGTGAGCGGCGCAGTGAGCGGGGCCAAGCCGGGTAAGAAGACTCGGGGCCGCGTGAAGATCAAGATGGAGTTCATCGACAACAAGCTGCGGCGTTACACGACCTTCAGCAAGAGGAAGACGGGCATCATGAAGAAGGTACCGGACTGGGAGGCCGGCCGGCCACGGGGAACCTGGAGGGTGGGGACGCGGAGGGGGAGCCCAGGAAGAAGGCAGAACAGAGTCGGAGGTGAGAGGCGGCGAGTCCTTAGGAGGTGTGTGGGAGGGGATAGCTATTACCCTCGGAGGGCATTAGGGGAGGGGCCGCAAGGGAAATGTGGGTAGAGGGGAGTATTTGCGAACGTCAGGAAAAGAGGGGAAAGGCACCACGGAGTGACGGGCGCGCAAGAGGAACAGGGCTCTTGCGGAGTGAAGGGGTTTGGAGTGGTAATGGGAGGCTGCGAGACTGCTGGGGAGGTGGTTAACGAAACCCAGGAATCAGTAGATTCATTAGGCTCTGGTGATCGAGGAAGGTCGCCAGAAAATCAGGAAGCAGACGAAAAGGTATGGAGGTGAGGAGGCTGGAACAGTGTAACAATGAGGGAATGTGTGGGAGGAAGGTGGGCACCACTGAAGTAGTGCTGGCTGGAAGGACAGGCAAGGGGCTCACGAGCTCTACCTAAGGGAGGAAGGCAGGAGAAGAACTGATGCTGCCCTGAACTGCAGGGACCAACCTAAGTCCTGCGATGGCCATGTGTCTCCCATGCAACTCCCCTAGAAGCCCTGCACACTCCCTGCAGGACAGGCTTCAGAATCAGTCTTTTGGACAAGTGGGACTTCCAGCCCTAGGGAGAATCTGTGCATGGAGTTTGATGAGAAGGCAGGGAGATTTCAGAGGTACCTAGAAAATCCTTTCTTCTAGTGGATTACCCAGTGAAGAGGGGTGAGTGAGGAAAGGAGTTGTCTTGGGGTGTAGAAGATATGGGACGGGAGGGATGGAAGCAGAAGAACTGGGAAACGAGCAGCTAGAATCCTGGAAACATTGGCTGTTTATATCTGCCCCGTGTAAAAGTCAGAGCTGCTTCCAAGGTGGGTTTGTGGAACATTTCTGGGAGTGAGGATACCATCAATGGGACCATCCTTGAAGTTCCCCTCCTGGGCTCATGGCAGGGTCGTAGCTGTTAATCTAGCTCCCTATCTCCCATCACTCAAGACACTGTTGTATCAAGACAAAAGGAAGGAAAAAAGGCCAGCACAGTATTATAGGACAGAAGGACAAATGGCAACAGGTTAGCTTCTGTGCAATTTCTGGGAAGAAACATGAGACATTTTAGAGTTTAGGTGGCTCCTAAACTCTAAATATTATCCCTAATGTCTAATGTGACTTCCAGTACAGCAGTGAGTTCATCCTGGTCCGTGACAGTGAGGAGGGAATGGGAGCCATTTCTCTGTGCGGCTGGGCACCAAGCTGCAGTGAGGAGCGCTGAGAGGCCCTCTGTGTCCACTGAGGTTATATGTTCCATCACCAGGGCATTGTAACTGTTTGTGTGGGGTATCTGCTGGTCAGGAGGGCTGCTCCTAGAGAAGGGGCATGAGGTTTTTCTGCTCTCTAGTTCACCTTCAGATATCCTGATAGGACCTTCCCCTAGAGTCATCGGAGAGGAAGGTCATTATGGGAGTGGGGCTTGAGATCACTGTATGCTACTCTTTCCTACTTCCCAAGGCAAGTAGAGATAAAAAGTTTTGCTGACCTACCCATCTCCTCCCCCTTATCCCCAGGCCTATGAGCTGTCCACGCTGACAGGGACACAGGTGCTGTTGCTGGTGGCCAGTGAGACAGGCCATGTGTATACCTTTGCCACTCGCAAACTGCAGCCCATGATTACCAGTGAGACTGGCAAGGCACTGATTCAGACCTGCCTCAACTCGCCAGACTCTCCACCCCGCTCAGACCCCACCACAGACCAGAGAATGAGTGCCACGGGCTTTGAAGAGACAGACCTCACCTACCAGGTGTCCGAGTCCGACAGCAGTGGGGAGACCAAGGTGTGTTTGGGTTCCCTATCTGAGGGAAAGGAAGGGGAGGGGCTTGGCCGGTAGAGAGGGGAGGGGGGTCCCTCTCTCCCTCAGCGAGGACGTGTGGTTGGTGCTCACTTTTGTGGAGTGGGGCCTGGTTAGTACCCCTCATCCTAGGGGACAGGTGTCCATCCTCGCTATCCTGACAGGAGGCCGGCCCACTAGATAAGCGGGCGGCCTCCGTGCCCATATAAGGCCGGCTCCGGCTCCACGCCGGCCTCCCGCCTGCAGCCCGCCTGCCTGGCAGGGCCCTTGCATTCCTCCCGCCAGCTGTCTCCCCGCTGGGGGCGGGGGGTGTAGCTTAGCCCTGCCCTCCCAGCAGGCCGGGTCATCGGGGAGTAGGAAGTGAACACTCATGGGTTACAGGGTCTTGGGAACTCAGCACTGTCTGCAGGCGGGCTTACTGGGCTGGAGACTACCTTACTAGGCAGCCACCTACCTCTTCGGGATGTCTGGACCTGGGCACGTTAGGAAGTATATTCCTGGCGCCTAAGGATGCCCGCCCTAGTTACGCCTCCCCCTTCCTTTTCCCGGTTAGGGGAGGGGGCGGGGCTTCCTCCCTAGTTCCTCTGGGGAACTCCACCTTCCGGGTGGCCCTTCTCTATCTGACCAATTGGAGGAAGCAGTACTGTTTGCCTTAGCAACGCCTCCGCCAATCAGGGGCTTCGAGCTCGTCTGCCTAGCAAACATCCTGCGCTCGCCAATCCCCAGTATTTTGAGACCCCTCAGTTCTCTGGGCTTGGCTCTCAGCTCCTGGCTTCCTCCTTCTCCTTCTAAAAACAAAGCCTCCCTAAGGGGACAGTCAGTGCGCTAGACTCCCCCCACTCTTAGTGGCATCTGCAATCTTCAAACTCTTAGCCGTAGGGCTCATTTATTCCCAGGAAATCTTGCTGGATGAATGAATTATTTTGGTAATTTAAATCTTAAATATTTGTCATAAAGTGCCAGGCCCCTAAGATTTCTCTCTCTCAAACCCTAAGTTCTCTGAAAAACTCTCAGTCCCTATCTCAGAAGCCTGGCAAATCTGAGCTGGAAGGACCGTTTTAAAGAAGGCAGGCACGGTTGCCCAGCCCCTCATATTTACAGAAGAGGAAAACTGAGACTCAAAGAGTAATTTCCCCTGGATCACACAAATGGTCAGCACCGGACCTGGGAACAGGCCCCAGGTGTCCTGACTCCTCAGCCAGTGTGTCGGCCACAGTCCACTGGGGCAGAGAACTCAGGGAATTATGATAATGACATTATCATTGTCCTCACAAGAGCAGCAAATACTTATTGCTCTCTTTATGTGCCAGACACAGTTGTAAGTTCTTCATGTATGTTAACCTGTTTATTCTTTACAACACCAATGGGGTAGGTAGGTATTATCCTCTTTTTACCGGCAGGAAATGAGTATAGCAGCTCAGTAACTTGCCCAAGGGCCAGGCAGCAGGTAAATGGCAGAGCTGGGACTTGAACCCAAGCACCCAGGTTCCAGTCTGGCTGTCAATTCACACTAAGCTGCTCCAGGGGCAGGGTCTGGTAGAGGCTCACTGCTCCATCTCTACTCTGGGTGTAGGATTCACTGAAACCAGTGTTCACAGTCACCAACCTGCCGGGTACCACCTCCACCATCCAAACAGCGCCCAGCACCTCTACAACCATGCAAGTTAGCAGCGGCCCCTCCTTCCCCATCACCAACTACCTGGCACCAGTGTCTGCTAGTGTCAGCCCCAGTGCTGTCAGCAGTGCCAACGGGACTGTGCTGAAAAGTACAGGCAGTGGGCCCGTCTCCTCCGGGGGCCTCATGCAGCTGCCTACCAGCTTCACCCTCATGTCTGGTGAGTCACAAGGGGCAAAGTGAGCATGCTAAGAGTGGGTTTAGTGTGGGTACAAGGAGAACCTCTTCCCCTGCTCAGAAGGAGGGTAAATGGGACCAGGGCCTGAGAGGAGCCTATCATGCCCCAAGGCAAGCATACCCTTCCCCACGGGGACCCCTACTATCCTTGTCAGTTTCCACCATATGCTCTGGCCTTGTCTAGCTAGCCCAGCCCTGTGCCTTCCTTTGCCACAGGGACATTCTGCCACTTCCCTACCTTGATTGCAGGGCAGATCATGTCCTTGATGGGTCAATGGCAGCTCCCTGAAGAGGGCAGAGGCCAGGCCTGGAGTGGGAGGAGAGGAAGGGCAAAAGCAGAGGATAGGAGCCCCTGGAGTCCAAAACTCAGGACAGAAAGGGTCCCATGAAAGATAGTGATGGGAGCCAGGGAGCAGTGTGCCAAACCCTGGGCGTGGGGATGTTTGAGGGTGCTTGGTGCAGGTGGTGGTAGCTGGGTAGGACAGAATATGAATAAGTCTCTGTGTCTCATAGGTGGGACAGTGGCCCAGCAGGTCCCAGTGCAGGCCATTCAGGTGCACCAGGCCCCACAGCAAGCGTCTCCCTCTCGCGACAGCAGCACAGACCTCACGCAGACCTCCTCCAGCGGGACAGGTATACCTCAAAGCTCTGTCACTTCCTTGTCCTATCTCCTTCGTGAGACCTAGCAGCAGGTGTCAGAAAATTTCTTAATGTGGAGACTGAGGTTTTTGCCTTCACCTTTACGCGAATTCTTCAGTGAAAGTCAGGTGGGGATGGCTGGGTTTTGAATCCTGCCCTGCATACAGTAGTCTAGGAAGAAATTAGGGTCCATTGGAGCCACCTTTCTCCTCATTCAGACGAGAAGCCTGAGGCCCGGAAAGGAGAAATTACTTGCCCATTTGCTTAACTACCAGGAAGGATTTATAGGGCAGTTGTTTCCTTGTGGGAAGATGTTCTAGCTTTGGAGTAACCATAATTTTTCTGTGTCTCTAGTCATTTCAGAAATGAGACACTTTCAAAATAAAATTACTTTCAAGTTCTTGTTATTTACCATCTTATTATACAAAGTGTAATCTGTGGAGAACCAGCAACACCCTGGAGCTCGACAGAAATGTAGACTATTAAGCCTCACCCCAAACCCACTGAATCAGAATGTGCCTTTTTAATAATAACCCCAGGTGACTTGTATGCATATTTACATTTGAGAAGTGCTTATTTAAAAGATGCACTTGTTAGCCACACGTTTAGGAAAAGGAAGGAGTGAGGACAAATAAAAATGGGATAATGGAGCTCCCTAAAAAGTATCTGAGCTTCCTTAGGTTGGGTCAGTCACTGTAATCTTTGTTTTTTCACAGCCTTAGGGTCTTGGAATAGAGAATTCAACAGATAGACAATTGAGCAGTACAGTGCGGTGGGAGGCAGTTAAAGCCTGGTACTGTTGTGCTCAAGAAAAAGTAAGGCTTTCCTTAGTTGATGGCACGGGGCAGAGGAACAAGTCTTGTCTAGCTTCTGATCTGGGTACTAGCAAGAGGGCTCTGGAGGCGTAAAATTCCTGCGAGTGGGATGGGAGATCATCAGTAGGGACCAGTGTCAGCCTCCCTGACGTGTGTCTGTATTTGCCAGTGACGTTGCCTGCCACCATCATGACGTCCTCTGTGCCCACGACTGTGGGCGGCCACATGATGTACCCTAGCCCCCATGCGGTGATGTATGCACCCACCTCGGGCCTGACAGATGGCAGCCTCACCGTGCTCAATGCCTTCTCCCAGGCACCATCCACCATGCAGGTGTCCCACAGCCAGGTCCAGGAGCAAGGTGAGTTGGGAAGCAGGGCTGAGCAAAGAAGGACCATTGCTTCGCTTGCACACATAGACACCCACACGCTCAAATGCCCCCCCCCACCAGATATATACACCCACACGCATACACAAAGTAGGATGTGCACACATACTCCTACACATATACACACAGATGCTTGCACACACACTCTGGCACCCATGTTTGTCCAGGTGGACACTCATGCACACTCGAGCACACACCCACGTTCATACTTGGACATATATTGGACACTCATTCTAGGGCACTTATATCTGACTCATTCAGTCATTTGTGCATTTATCGGCAGTGCTCTAATAATAGGAAGTTTCTCTTGAACGAGCAATTTCAGTATCTCCTGTTTTCCAACGCAGGCGGCGTCCCCCAGGTGTTCCTGACAGCGCCATCCGGGACAGTGCAGATCCCTGTTTCTGCAGTTCAGCTTCACCAGGTAGGTGGGAGCCCCCTTCATCCCATCCCAGCCAGCCAACTACTTCTTTATCTTGACCTTGGGGATTCCATTACCAGTTGGTCAAAGCTACCATCCCTGGCCAGGAGGCCTATCCATTTTCCTGGTCAGAACTGTGGTGGGCAGGCAGGCAGGCAGGAGGAGCCTGAGCTGGCTGATCAGTTCCTGCCCCATTTCCTTACGTACCTACTTCCCTCCAGATGGCTGTGATAGGGCAGCAGGCCGGGAGCAGCAGCAGCAACCTCACCGAACTACAGGTGGTGAACCTGGACGCCGCCCACAGCTCAAAGAGTGACTGATCCGCCCTACCGCCCTGGACAGATGGCCCAAGGGACGGCACCACTTATTTATTGTTGCCTTTTCACGTTTTCTTTACACACATGTTGACGGGCCGCAGGAGGGAGGTGGGGAGGAGCAGTGGGTAGCCACGGGACTGAGCCCTCTCACTCCAGCCAAAGAAACGGGCCAGCCTACCCTCCAACCTGTCCTCCCTCACGCTCCCCTCCTTCGGGCTCCACCTCCCGTTTCTGTTGATGGTGGGGCTGCCCTCCCTCCTCAGACTGCCCTTGCCAGCTTGGCTCCATGTTTTGCCATGAGTATTAGCTTTCCCAGTGGGACCGTGCCCTATCTTCCCACAACAGGTTATCTGTGGGACTAGGCACTGTGTTCCCCCACCCCTGAGGAAGCATTTGGGGTCCTCTGCCCAGCCTTCTTGCTGACCCCACAGTCAGCACTGTGTCTGCCACAGGCTGGGTGGATAGAGCCCTCCCCTTGCCCCTCAGGGAGCCAGCTGGGGAGATGGGGCTTCTTCCCTCACGTCGCTGCCCGCTGCCCCTACAGCTCCCAAGAAGCTGGGCTTGTGCACGGAGCAGGTTCCTGGGGCTGCCTGACCTGCCTTGCCGCTCCTTTTGGAACTCCTGGGGCTCCTGGGTTGGAGGGAACCATCATTGTTCCCTCTCCCCATCTTCTCCCCTCTCCTCCCAGCTGCTTTACTTAAAGTTGATTTTGAACTTTTTATTTGAGGAGACGAAGTGAAAACAAATCTATAAATATATATTTTTAAAATATTTAACTTTTTTTATGGCGTTTTTCTCGTCCCCCTCCCTGCCCAAGCTCCCCTTCCCTGGGGAGCCCTGGGGCTCCCCAGAACTGGCTGGGCCTCTGGGGACAGAGCCACCCCATCAACTTGGGGCCCACCAGTGCGGGCGGGGGAGATTCTGGGATTGCCCGGTCCTGGGTTGTTTCCAGGAGAAAACCGGGGGAGGGGCCCTCAGGCCATGCCCCAACGGGGTGGGGAGGGTGACCCACAGCTCTGGGCCTCTTTTTGCCCTCTAGGGCTGTTGCTAGGGAGAGGGAAGAGGGAGACCAAATGTGGGGGTGGGAGTGGGAGGGTGTCAGGAGGAGAAAACTGACTTCATTTGTGCCACATGCGTGGGCATTGCAGCCTTGTGCTCCCCAGGCCTGCAGCTACCTGGGGCTCAAGTTGCAGTGAGCAGGGTGGGGTCTGGGAGGGGGTGAGAGGCAGGAAAGGGGGTCAGAAAAAAATGGGAGCAGCTCTTGGGCTGAGTGCAGCGATAGGGGAGCCAGAAGTGGGCAGCTCTCCCAGGGAGTGAGCAGCTACTGTAACTTTTTAAAATTAAGACAAAAAGCCTTGAAGAAAATGACTTTATTTTTCTAAGTGTAACCTCAGTATTTATGTAATTTGTACAGGGGCCGTGCCCCACCCTCCTCTGCCCCCTTTGGGGTAGACCTTCAGGGTGGGCCAACACACAGGTAGGATCTTTTACCCTGTGTCAGAGCCCACCTTCAGCACGGATATCCAGAAAGGAAGCTTTTTCAGAACGGGGCAGCAGATGGGGTGGAGTTTTATTAGCCCTACGTCTGCCTTCAGTAGGAATGAGCCTGCTTCTGTGATTAGGTGAAGGGGTGGGGGAAGGTTTTACACGCAGCCTAGTTATCAACGGGATGATTTGCCGACATTTTTTAGAACCCCCCAACCTCTAAGCCCCATTGCTGTCCTGCCCCAATTTGGGGTGCCAAGATGGAAGTCGCCTTTCTGAGCTTTCTCCTGGAGACAGCTGGGGCTTTTGGGTGGCTTACAAGGCTGGGGCATGGCAAATCAGGGGCCAGAGAGTTGCGGGGCTTGGGACTCAGGTCTGTAACTGCCCAGCCCTTTTCTCTGCTCGTTTCACTCCACCCTCACTCACTCACTCACTCTCCCCACTCCCCCACCCAGGGGAGGAGACTTTGATGAATTCTTCCTCTCCTTCCCACAAAAGACAGACCCAGTGAGTGAATCAGGCAAAGTGCTTATAATGTGTGTTGTGCGAGCATAGCCTTGGGAGAACATGTGTGCATCAGGGATAAGGTGGCATTTACATGTGCAGCAACCCTTGGTGTTTCCCTTCCTTGGTGGCTCTGGGGTGTGTGTGCGCGCGCTCGAGTGAATGTATGTGTGTGAATGTGGGGTGTGTATGTTAGTGGTTTCTACTTCCCCTGGGATGCTGACCCAGGAATAGTGGACATGGTCACAGTCCTATGTACAGAGCTTTCTTTTGTATTAAAAAAAAAATACTCTTTCAATAAATGTATCATTTTTGTGCACAGACTGTGGGGTCTTTGCTTCTGTTTTTCCATCTAGGGAGGGACAGAGGTATGAACAAGAATCAAACCCCCAAAGTTGCTGCTCTGAGAAGGAAGCCTGGCTGCTTGATTGAAAACAGCAATGCTAAGGGTGCTTCTCGCTGTTGAACTCTGTACAATTAAATTTAAGGAATGTTTCACAGGGCTGAGGACTTCATGTGTGTGGCTTTATTAGGTGCTTGGGTCAACACAGAAGCAATTTTAATTAATAGAAAGTGACTCAACCAATCCAAAGCATTGCTGAGGGGTTTGGTAAACTCATGGCCAAATGACCTAGTGAAAACTGAAAGGACAGTGCTAGGGTGGGTCGCCAGGTTTCAGGGAGATGAGGAAGGCAGACCCAGGGATAGGGAGGGGAGGGCCTCAAAGTTGAGTGTGGATGTGAAGGTTTGCCTACCTCTGCAAAGACCAGGGCTACGTGCTAGTGATTACAGGCTCTGGCTGCAGCACGCCCCACCACCGCCCCCAACCAAGCGGCTTGTTGGTACTACGCATGCTCGGCAGTGGGCCGCGAAGGGACCCGTAGAAGCCCGGCGAGGCCCGCACTCGCTGTGTGACCCGGAAGGGAGCTGCTGAGGGGGCGGGGCCAGCGCGGGCGGGATCAGCCGGCCGGCAGTGGTGTTCCAGCAGAGCGGGGCAGTGGGAGGTGAGAGTTCTGCGCGAACCTGGTCCTTGCCCTGTCCCTCCCCAGTCCCTTACCCACTTTCTGTGGGGCTGACGACGTGTGAGTTCCCTGAGATTTGCCTCGTTCTATCAGCCTCCTCCGACCGTGCTGCCTCCCAACCCACCCCATCCCCACCCCTGTTCACCCCACCCCCCAGACCTGTGCCGGTTCTGTCCTTCTGCACCGCCTCTGCTGGTCTGCAAGCTTGGGCCTGACCTTTTTACCTGCACCTACCTGCTGTCTCATCCCCCGCGTCCAAACCTCACCTTCACACCTCAGTTTATTGCTCCTGGTAGTTAACATATCCCCCCAAATTTAGGCCTATCCTATTGTTCTAGCTCACCCTGTTCATCAGTTGTTCATCACCAAGTCACTGGTTACCTCCCAGTCTTGCCCCGCCCCCTGGTAACTGGACCCTTGCCTCCATCGAGGTCCACACCCTGTATTTCCTCTTCACAGCTTTTTAAAATTCTTATCCATTCCTGTAGCCCAACATGACTCCTGTCCTGAGCACCCTTTCCTTCATCCTGGTTTACCTTACATTCTTATTCTGGCCACTCCCCGCTGCCCCCACACCACTTTATATCACACCTGTGTCTTCCTGATTACTACTGTAGCCATCACCGGGCTCCCCTTTATAATCTTCTGGCTTAACGATGTGCCATTTATCTGAGGACTGCCCCTACTTTCTCTACCTAAGAATAATATTAGATCATGTTTACTGAACACTCACTGTGTGCTAGTCTAGAGGCTGTTCTAAGTGCTTATGGAAGTGATCTTCCATTCTTACAGCTTCATGAGTTGGGTATGAATATTATTACCATCTTGTAGAGGAGAAAACAGGCTCAAGATTAAGTAACTTGTCCAAAACTACGTACATAGTAAGTCAATGAGCCGGAATTTGGAGTCACGTTTATCTGACTCGGAAATCTGCACTATATTGTCTCTCTGATACCTCCCTCCCCATCTCCTGACCTCAGTCCCTACCCTCCATGGTTACCGCCTTCATCTTTAGCTGCCCGGCTTGGACCCTCACCATACATACAGAATAAGTGGAGGTTACAGACACGCTGCTCTTCTGCCCAGACTGTCCTACTTAACTGCCAACTCTTTGTTACCTGGCCTGTCCTCATCTTTCACGTGACCTCTTCCATGTCGTAAACCTCTTCCTTTCATCTTCATCTGTTTCCACTCCACCCTCTTTCTCTTATAAATCCCGAAATATGTTCAAGTTATTTATTTCATCCTTTTCTTGGCCTTTCTATTTGGCCTCTAAATTCCATCATGTAACCTATCCCTTACCGCCCACCCCGTCTGTGTCTCAAGATTGGGCCCCGTCCATGTAGTCTTTTCCCTTTTCCATATTGCCTTTATCTTTCTGTGTGTCCCAGGAGGTCTGGATGGTGGGGGAACAACGCACTGGGGACCTCATGGTGCCCTTGGGGCCCCGGCTGCAGGCATACCCTGAAGAACTTATTCGACAGCGTCCTGGGCATGATGGGAGTCCCGAATACCTGATCCGATGGAGCGTCCTGAAGTGCGGGGAAGTGGGTCGAGTGGGTGTAGAAGAGGGCAAGGCAGAGCACATCCTCATGTGGCTGTCAGCCCCCGAGGTCTACGCCAACTGCCCCATGCTGTTAGGTGAATGGGCACTGTCTAAGGGACCTCAGCGTGAACCAGCTGGGGCTTCAGGAAGCTTTCCCCGAGATCCAGGAGGCCTGGACGATGTGTCAATGGCAGAGATGGAGGCTGATGTACGGGCACTGGTTCAGAGGGCTGCCAGGCAGCTGGCGGAAGGCGGGACCTCGAGCCTCCCAGCCGCTGTGCTCCACACCATCCATGTGCTCAGCGCCTATGCCAGCATCAGGCCCCTCGCTGGGGTCTTCAGGGAGACGGGAGCCCTGGACCTGCTCATGCATATGTTGTGCAACCCTGAGCCTCAGATCCGTCGGAGTGCGGGCAAGATGCTGCAGGCTCTGGCAGCCCACGACGCCGGTAAGAGACAGCCCGGGGAGGAAGGAGAGCGCTGGACAGAGTGGGGCCATAAAGAATAAGAACAGGAAGAGGAAGGATTTCCCAACTCCATAATACCAATTCAATGCAAAAAGAAAATACAGATTAATAGTCTGTTACTCATTAAACTATACAGGACAAAATGTAGACTCTGGTTTACTTGTTCTTTCTCAGTGCAGTGACAGAAGAGAATGGGGTAGGTTTATATTTTTAAACCGGGTTGAGAGTCATTAGTTGGTTGTGTAACCAGTTTGGTGAGTTATTAGCACATTTTTTAAAGACAAAATACTAGTGTGGAGCAATGAAGGTAAGTTTTGTAATATGCAATATATATTTCAGCTACAGACGTGTACACTTATGTCAGGCGAGCAAGCACGTAAAATATGTCTCACCGTGAACCTGGTTCACAAAGAAGCGAAAGCCTCGCGTAGGGGATGGAGAGTCTGGGAGAGGCAGAGGGAGAGTGCTGGGGATCGGGGAGAAGATACGGATTGGGTGTGGATTGCAGGGAGTCGGGCTCACGTCCTTCTGTCACTGAGCCAGCAAGACGGCATTGAGCAGCACATGGATTTTGACAGCCGCTATACTTTGCTGGAGCTGTTTGCAGAGACCACATCCTCTGAGGAGCACTGCATGGCCTTCGAGGGCATTCATCTGCCTCAGGTACTCTGGCGGCCGTGGGGACAGTGTCGTTCGAGGTCTCGGGCATCA
>PVKM010023376.1:0-21204 GCA_004027735.1 Carollia perspicillata | reverse complement strand
GAACATAATCATTGCATCATAGAACATTAGAAGAAAATAAAGCAAAAGCATGAAAGACAGCCACGGTAATGCCTAACCTTGAAGTCTGCCTAAGGACAGAGCACATAATGTAAGTGCACAGGAAAACTGCAGTTACGGACTCCTACAAATCCTGGGGAAGAACCTCTTCTTTTCCGTCTATTGATTACAATGAGTCTATGCAGGGCTGCATAGTTTCTGAAGGAATTTTGAGACGAGTTTGTTTTCCACAACACTGAGTGCCGAGAATATAATTAGCTGCTTAAATGCAAACGCTAATAACGCCAGTTGTGTCCACAGCGAACGCTCTTTGCACAACACATGATTTGGTGCTCATCTCTGCCAAGATTCTCTCCCGCAGTCACAAATTAACTGAAACTGGCCACAAGAATTCCTTCCTTACTGCCAAAAGCTCTCTTTTCAGGCTTAACATTTTCCAATCTCAGCAAAAAAGACTCATTGCAGGTGTAAATCGCTGAGGGGGAGAGGGTGCATGGGGTGGGGGCGGGGGGCAGGAGAAAGAAACAAGGGGTTGGAGAGCATCCTGTGGCAGACACCACCCGAGGCTACCACGCCAGCCAGCTAGTTGCCCTCAATATCTCTTCTCTCCCTCTTCTTTCGGACTAGAACCATCCATTATGAGCTAGGCAAATGGCTGTCCCAAATAAAGAGAGCATTTCTCAGCACCTCCCTCAGCTCAGTGAAGCCAGACGACTCAGGAGACGCAAAGTGCCACTTACGGGCAACTGTGAGATGGGGTGAGGATGGCGAAGCAACAAGATCGAAGGAGCCTACGTACCTGAAGCCAACACAATGTCCCCAAACTTAACTACTGTGGCCTTGGCTTAGGTGAGAGAGAAAGAAACTTACCTGATTAAGGAATTGTCATTTGGGTTTTTTGCTGCTTGCAGCTGAATTTAGGATACAGTGGACTTATTTAATCCACACAATACATCCATTAGACAGGTATTATTGTCCCTTTTTTACACAGTAACAAAGAATATCTCTGCAAGGTCCTACATAAGCAAGAGAATCCCACACATGAAAAAGAACACGTGGCAGGGGCAGGGAGTATGAGTAGCAGGCAGCAGCATATCCTGGTGCAAAAGACAGACAACAGCACTAAGTAGATTGTCATGGAAGTTTTTAATACAGAATTGTAGGGTTCAATAAAGGCCAAAGCCTCGATTTAACTTAGACACTTCACTTAATAGTGAAAAGGAAATACACCCTAGTTCCAAGTGCAAAACACACCTGTTGTTTACAATCTAAACTGCTGCTGTTAACACATTTACTCTTACGTTAAATTGCAATCAAGTTTCTAAGTCTTATTTTACAATTTCATTCAAATGACAACTCAGAGCTTTATGTATCACAATTAAACATTCCATATACGGTGACACCCAGGCATTACCTTAGCTTAAAGTTCTCAAACTCCCTTAAATAGTCTCAAAGACCCACAAATTAGCGGGGTCCTGAGATGCAATGCACTGGTTTAACCATTTCAATAAATAAACTTCACCCAAATGACCCCACCCTCTGCCCCCTTTCTTCACAGTATCTTTTTTATCTCTCCATGGCCCTTAGCACAGTGCTAGCGATAACTATTATTTTTTTAAGTCTTTTCAAGGAATTGTCTAACATGCAAAAATCACCATCTTAACTTTTATGTCAAAATAATTTCAATGTCTTCTTTCCCTTCTCTTCCATCCTATTTCTGAATGAACAGTGGTCTTTCCTAAATGGCACTGTGTAAGTATCAACTTCCTTGACTGAGATGTGACTTTTATAGGAAATTATTCATTTCTCCAAACAACAACAAGAACAGAAGACTGAGAGCAATCCCAAAATATTTTAATTGTACTCTTAATGAAGACTAGTCCTATAATCATTTTTCTCAATATGGCTTTTGAAGGAAGTATGACAGTCAAACACTTTAAGCTGAAAATTCATTTCCATTCATGTGGCTTGGACATGTAACTGTCCTGCATCCCAGTGACTGCACTAAGAGTTAGCGCTTACAAATAAAGTTTCCTTCCAGACCTTAGCCTAGTAGGAGACAACCACACAACAATTAGCTCAAAGCGTTCGCCCTCACTCATTGGCCAAAACACAGGAAGAGGTGCGTGGTCATCTGGTGGTGAGGTCGGGAAGAGACTGGGGGAGGGGGCTTTTGGACCCATGGAATGGTTGTTTGACTCTATGTAATAAGCCAGAGAAGCACAAATTGACGTAACTTATCACCGACATCAATGTAGTTCAAACCATGTGGCATTTTTTTAAGAGAAAAAGGAAAAGAGATAGCAGTTTGATTACCATTTCCTATGAATGCATTTGGTACCATAGTTCCAGCAAGCTGGAGCTGGTTGGAATATTCTTCTGCTACTCTAATAACTTTCTACATCATTTACAAATTCACAAGCATTCTGGAATGAGCAGAAAGAATGTTCTACAGATAATCCCTCCCCCGCTTTCTAACATTAGTTTGGTCACCACCAATAAGAACTTATAAAGCATTACTTCACCCAAGGCAGTATTTGGGCCCTAAGAGTGATCTTTCTTTTGAAACTGTGTGGTGACAAATAAGTGCCAGATAGTCTCATTTTAGACATAAGAATCATGGGCTCACTTTTAAACCAAGGAAAAAGCTTGTAAGTTCTTTCCCTTGTATAAAACTGCTAGTATTTTATCAAAGCTAAGACTTGAAACCAGATTGTCTATTGCTAGGAATTTTTCTCTAAACTGGTACTGGCTCTTTCGTCTCAATTCCAATAGGACATGTGCTTTGAGAGTGTCGCCCCACAGGTGACAAACTGTTCTCTGTCTCTTGCTGGGTTCCCCATGTGACTAATAACTATTTGCAGAGTAGCTGGTTTGGGTTAGACAATGCTGAAACAGAAGAGGCCAAACATACGGTTCTTCAGTGGCTCTGAGCCCCTAATTCTAATCAACAAAGCCAGCAGGGCTCAGGGGAGCAGCTCACAACCTGAGGTGACACTATTTAATATGGAATACAGGCAGCTGAGGAGAGAACCTGGAGTGAATGTATAAATAGGCAGACACGAAATTAAATATTGACACCGCCTCCAGAGCAAAGGTTATGAATACAACAGAAACACAGTACTTTGCTGATAGAGAGCATGGGACCAGGAAAATGGTCCCCTCACTTATGATTAGTTATAGACAGCGTCTCAGAGGAGAATTTCAGGTGCTGTCAGAATGAGGAAGTGGCTAGTGACCTTTGCACTCAAAAGCGATGATGTGGGACCTGTTTCAAAGGGCAAAGTGAGCAGAAGGAAAGGTTCTAACACGACCCACTGCTACAGGAACACAGAGATGGAATGATAATGAAGCAACATAGGTTCGACAAATAAGATCTTCAGTGCTTACTGTGCCAGACTGTGTGCTAAATGCTGAGGGAACAAAGATGAATAAGTCAATGGATATTTTCCAAAGGGAAAAAAGCCACAAACACAGATTTAACTAGCCCATGTTAGCTACTCAACTGGAAGTGAGCACGAGGGCAGAGGGACCGCCAAGGAGGTGCTGCTGGATGTGTGAGAAGAGTTTTCTGGAAACAAGGCTGAGGTTGTTCAGCTGTTTAACCTACTCATTGAGAGCATGAGTTCTGCAGTCAAACTGGAAAGGTTCGAATCTCAGCTCTACCACTCACTGCTCTGTACGTTAGGCAGACCACTCATCCTTTCTGGGCCTTAATTTCTTCATCTGTAAAATGGAAATAAGAATAGTTCTACTTCATGCGGATGTCCTAAAGATTAAAACTTAGAAGAGAGTCTGGCATATGCAGTAAACAACCAATAAAAGTTACCCACTGGCATTGCTGAACAGAATAATGAGCGTCCATTCAACAAGTAAGTGAATGAATTCCAGAAGTGGGGGGTGAGGGAAACCCTAAGGAAGTCTGTCTTGAATGTCAAGTGGCCACAATGTCCATGGGATACCCGAGTAAAGGTGTTTAGTAGGCAGTTGTATATGCAGATCTAGAGACAGGACTCGAGCTAGAGATAAAAATTTGAGAATCATCAAGTGATCAAAGCCATGAAAATGGATGAGATCATCTAAGGAGAGAGAGAGGACAGAGACGAAGGCTAGGCCCAAGTTCTGAACAGATCAAGCATTTAATAATTGGGAAACATGGAAGAACCAGCAAAGGAAAATAGGAAGGTAGAAGGAAAATCAGATGCACAGAAACCAGATGACTAAGAGGCAAGGGGACCAGCATCAGCAAAGGCAGAGGGGTGTGAAACAGCAGTGTGTACATGTGCAAGGTGGGGTGTGGGGGAAATTACTACAGGTTGGCCCAAAAGTGTGTTTGGTTTATTCCATAAGATGGCTCTATGAGCGCTTAGATGTTTTCAACTTCATTTGAAATAATCTTGTTAGATTGTATTTGAGAGTTGTCATATCAGCACGAGTTTTTTTTAAAAAACTTACCAAAATTGGTGAATTTTTGTATAGCCATTTTAATATTGAAGATGAAAGAAAATATCTAACACTTTCAGCATACCACACTTTATTATTTCAAGAAAGGTAAAAATTCAACTGAGACACACAAAACAAAGATTTGTGTAGAGTACGGAGAAGGTGCTGTGACTGATGGAACGTGTCAAAAGTGGTTTGTGAAGTTTCATCCTGGAGATTTCTCACTGGCTCCATGGCTGGGGAGCTAAGTTGAAGTTGATAGCGATCAAATCAGGACATTAATTGAGAACTATCAATATTCTACCACACAGGAGATAGTCAACATACTCAAAATATCCAAATCAATAAAGTTATTGATGAAAATGAAAAATGTGTCTTTTATCTTACTAAAAAGTCTAAACGGACTTTCTGGGCCACCCAAGACATTGTCAGTACGACCTGAGCATAAACTTGAGAGGCAGGAGGGAAATGAAGACTGAGATGAAAGCAAAGACAAAAGGTAACAAACCTTGTAATGTTAAATCAGGGGCTTTGGGCAAGTGAGAGGCTCAAAGAGGTTTTAACCAGGACAGAGGCTTGACCAGGTGCGCATACTACATTGCATTGTTCTGGTAGGCAGAGGAACAGGTCCACGGGAGGCAGAATTTTGGTCCCCAAAGAAGTGTATGTCCTAAACCTGGAACTTGTGAATATTTTACATTACATGTCAAAGGGACATGAAGGCTGCAGGTGGAATTAAGGTTGCTAATCAGATGACCTCAGAATAGGGAGATTGTACTAGATGATCCAGATAGGTGCAATGCAATCACAAGGGTCCTTCCAAGTGGGAGAGGGAGGCAGAAGAGAGAATCAAAGAAATTGCAGCAGGACAAAGGGTCACAGGCTGAGGGATGTGGGCAGCCTCTAGAACCTGGAATAGGCAAGAAAATTTGCCTCAGGGACCTTCAGAAAGAAATTCGGCCTTGCTGACACCTTGTGAGGTGCATTTTGGACTTCTGAACCACAGAACTGAATGATAGCAAGTTCGTGTACTTTCAAGCCACTAAATTTGTGGTCATCTGTTACAATAGCATCAAGAAACTAATACAATGTCTTTGAGAGGTAAAAATATTGGAATCAGAAAAACCTAGGAAGCTTTTGCATAAGTGCTAAGGAGAGATGATAAGGGTCTGTCTTAGGAAAATAGAACAGGGTGTGAAAGAGGGTGATGCTTCTCTGAGCATCTGATCTCGGGGTTAGCAACACATTTCCATCAGAGGGACAGATTGGCCTCTTCATAGAACACGGATTTCTGCAACGTTAAGATGTATTCACATGGAAGTCAAACCTACCTAATAAATTGAGTTGGAAACTATTGCCACAGGAAGTTTGAAATAGTGGTCAATCATTGTCATGCTTCTAAGACTGTATCCAGGATCTGCCTTTTCTTCTGTGAATTCTCCCCATATGTTGAGTTTAGTTTTGTATTATTTCCAAAAGTTACAAAAATGTTTTTATAACTGTTGATTCTCTCTTCTGCATTTCTCTGACACCTAAAAAGTCCTTGCCTTCATGTTCACAAAACTAGTAATCATCTCTCTCAGGAGCCACCTTCTGCTTCTGTTTTTTATGCAAGTAATTCATATTCATTGTAGAAAAATTAGAACGCAAACAAGCAAAAGAAGAAAAGGTAAATCATTCTAATTTCACCCCCTTGAGATAATCATTTCTTGCCTTTTCAGAGGTATCTTTGATAATGTTTTATTGATATTTATACATATTCATGTATTGTGTTTTTTTAAAAAATGCTCTTCTAAAATGGCAGGCTTTTCTTGCCAGGTAATATATTATGAATCTTTTCATGATTATAAATAAACCTTTAAAGTATAGTGATTAAAGAATACTGGATATTTCAACGTAAGAATGTATCATAATTGAAGTACTCAGTCCCTTTGTTACTTACTGTTGGTTTTGTTCTTCCTCTACCCCCCCCATGTTCTGTGCCCCCCACTTCATCCTCTTTCCATCCAGGTGCCCTCCACCGTCACCACCGTTTGCCCTTAGGTCAGCCTTGCTGCAGCATGTGGCCCCTACTGCCACTGCTCAGGGTGGTGGCCGCATCTTCTCCATCTCCCTGACTAACTCAGATCTCCCAGGCCTCTTCCCGGCATGGCACTGGCTAATAAATATGGAGACAAAGTGTGTTTAAAACAGAACAACAAACCTGACTGTTGTCGATAATGTTAATAGTGACCAGTGATATATATCAACCTGGAAATTCCTCAGTGCCAAAGTTTCAGTTTCTAAGACTAAAAAACCTCCCTACTTTATTGTTGTTTGTAGTTTATAGTTCTGTATTTATGTATAATTAGGAAGGCCTTGCTACATCATAGTCCTTTTATTTGCAAGTGACAAAAAAGGCCAACTCAAGTGGCTTTAAGCAAAAAAAGCGGGGTGGGGGGGAGGTTGTTTCAGCTAAATGAAAGTCAGATAAAATCAGATTCAGATGCTCAGGCAACAGCAGGACGCTGTCGGCCTCCTGACTCTGATGCCAGTTGTGCTGGCTTTACTTTCAGGTTGGGAGGCATCCCCTTAAGGTAGCAAGTACTTCCAGGTTTCTATCATTATAGCTCCAAGTCCAGTAGAAGATGCTTCCTTCCTCAACATCTCTGAAAATAATAAATCTTGGAACTGGCTCTAATTGGACCACTAGGGTCATGTACTTGTCCCTGGGGCCCAAAGAATGGATAGGCTCATTGACTTAATTAGAGCTGGGTTACAGGTTGCCCATACTATATACCCAGTATGGCCAAAGACATCAGATACAATTACCAGAAAGAGGGAAATGGATGCTGTCTAAGCAATACAATAGATGTGCATATAAGGATGGAACTCTCCAGGACAGTGACCTCAACTTTTGGGGGTCATAAACTCCTCTGAGAATCTAACATAAGCTCTCAATGGAAGAAAATGAGCAAAAGCGCACCCCAACACACATTGGTCTTACAATACCCTTACAGATTGAACATGTATTATCTTCAATGGGTATAATACACAAGCAACCTTACAAAGAGTTATCTTTCTCACTCATTTGTCATGCAAAAATTAATAGGTATTTCCTGAACAGCAATTGAAATAAATCCAAATATTGTCCTCCAAGAACAAATCTGCTCAAAGGTAAATTTCAACGAGAAGGTTGAAGTTGTTTGACTTGAAATAGAAGTTGAAGTTATGAAATGGTTTTGAGGTAGAATGCAAATCATCTTTAATATTTCAGCAACTCTTCATTCTGTGAGCCACTAGTCCTGAAAAAAGAAACGACTCCTAAAGACACAGAGCCAAGAATCTAAGCACCCATCTTTCACCTTGACAGACAGGCAGGCTTGTGTCAAGGAACTCAAGGCTGCTCCAAGACGTGAGTTGAATTCATGTTGCACCATCTCCTTTGTCCTCAAATCCATGAGGTCATCTTTGGCAAAGACTGTATCATTGACGCACTGATGTCAGCAGGAAGAGAATTAATAATCCATGTTTTAATATAAAGGTCTTCAGAGTAGAAGCAACCTTCAAATTCTGCCATGTTTCCAGAGGTCTACAGATTTCTACCTGCAGAAAGATCAACTGACGTGGCATCGTCACCCTAGACTCTCCAGCACACAGGAGCAATTTTTCCAGCAGTGGAATTCATGTAGACATCTACTTCCTTTATATTGGCAACCTGATCAAAAACGGTCACCTATCACCTGACCAGCGTGGCTCAGTGGGTTGGGCATCGCTGGTTCCATTCCTGGGGAAGAGCACACGCCTGGGTTGCCAGCCAATTCCCAAGCTGGGGATGTGCAAGAGGCAACTCATTGATGTTTCTCTCGCACATCAATGTGTCTCTCCCTCTCTTTTCCCTTCCTTCCCCTCCCTCTAAAAACAAATAAATAAAATCTTCTTTAAAAAAAGCCATCATCCATCATGGTGAGTTGGGAAATAAAAATATATACCTAATTAATATATAAAAATAGATATGTATATGTGAATGGATATATACACTCACACACATATTCAAAAAGAAAACCAATGAAGAATTAACTCCTGCCTGCCAAATGTTTCCAAGTGGATTTCTTATTTCTCTCAAAACAAATTAGTTTAAATTTGTTTAATCGGATCCTTCAAAAATTTGATGTCAAGAAATTCAAAGAATTTCTGGTGTTAAGAGAGTTTCATATTGTGTTCCATTTCATGGCTATCTAATATACATATATACAAACAACATATATATGATAGGTAGGTAGATAGGAAGATAGATAGATGGATAGATAGATAGTACCTTCTTTAAAGCATTTATTTTCTTAAAATACAGGTTCCATAAGAACAGGGTCTTTGTTCTCTTCGCTGCTATATCCCTCTTGGCCAAAGATCCAAAGCCATGTTCATCCATCAGTTTTATCATGGAAATGGCTGACATTGTGTTCAACATCAGACTGTACTTAGTGTCCTATTTATAAAATTAGGGACATGACAGGAAAAGAGGGGTGTTACCTAATGTCTCCCCAAAACCACAAACATAAGAAAACAATGAGGAGGTCCAGAGACTAACAGGGTTTTCTTCTAGACTGAGTGATCAGGAGCACAGTAAAAAGAGTGGGAGGAAATGAGTTTGGACCGGATCATGTATGACCTTCTAGGCAACGATAAGAATTTGGATCTGATTCTAGATATAATGGAAGCCATTGGAGGGTTCTGAGCCAGAGTGTAAAAAGGCCTGATTTACAGCTTATTAGGCTCATTTTGCTGCTGTGAAGAGAATAGGCTAGGAAGGGAAAGTGTGGAAAAAGGGCCCTCCCTCAGTAGTTCAAGAGAGGAGCAATGGTGGCTGGTATCTAGGTGACGGTGGTGAAGGTGGATACATTTTTGAAGGCAGAGGTAAACCAACAGGTATGGCTGACAGACTGGACATACGTTGTCAAGAAAATAGAAGAGTCAAGGACAACTCCAAGGATTTGGATTGGGCAAACAGATGGTACCTCTTTACACAACTGGGGGATGCTTCAGGAGGAACAGGTGGTAAGCAGGAACCAAGAGTTTGTCTTAGACGTGTTCAATCCCAGAGGCCTCCTGAACACCCAAGGGAACATGTTTCTTGGATAAAGGAGACTAGATTTCAAGTCAAGGCTGGAAATTAAAATGGGAGTCCTGAGCGTGTACTAAAACAGTACACATGTGACCGCATGAGAGTTCTTTGTACAGACAACATGATTCAGCAAGAACATAACACGTGAGGATTTTGCTTCACGAAAACAGATGTATTTCATCTGTGCTTCATCTGGGTTCAGAGGTCAAACTTTTCCTTCCAGTCAGACTTCTGCCTGGCAAAGAAACTGCTTGGACCTCAGCCTCAGAAGCCATGAGGCTGCTCCAATCCTGAAGCGATATTAAAAATATATATTATAAATATATAAAACAAATTATGATTCCCTATACTGTTTCAAAAGTGCCAGTAGCTTTTAAAGTCTCTACAAAGAGCTCCACAAACAAGAAAAACAGGACAGGCTATCCTGGGAGATCTCAGTAATATCATCCATTGGCATGCTAAAGAGACGTGACTTAACTGATTTCTCCAAAACCTGCTTCAAAATATTAGATTTGCCAGTAATTCTGGAGCTTCTCCTATTGTGTGTGGTTTCTGGCCCTTAGCCCTTCAATTCAAAAAGTTTGTAAAAAAGGCTATTGTATTGGGGAAACTAGGTGGCTCAACTGGTTGGAGGACCATTCTGTACACCAAAAGGTTAAGGGTTCAATCCCCAGTCAGGCACATGCAGGAAGCAACTGATCTCTCTCTCTCTCTCTTTCTCTCTCTCTCTCTCTCTCTCTCTCTCTCTCTCAACTATCAATAAAGAAACATATCCTCAGTTAATGATTAAAAAACACACACATTAGTTTGGTCCCTCTTCATGAAGAAGATCTATTTTGCCTGGTGTATTTTTGACATGCAAACATGTAAAGTCCTCCCTTCAGTTTTATTGCCTCCGAGCTCTCTTAAGCCTCACCCCCACTCCCAGAAAAAAAGAAAAAAAGAAGCCACCCAAAGAGGATGATTTTGTTTTTTTTCTCTGTCATTTCCTGTTGATACTAAACCCATTATAAATAAAACCCAGTGTTCATAATCATAACAGCAGGGTGTGTTTTCTTTTATTTCCACCAACAGAAATTATTTAACTTCAAAACATAAAAATGGCAATGATGATATATCACCTAGCAGTATACATCAGCATCCCCTGCCACCCGACTCTTAATATATAACATTTATTTTTCCTTAAGAGCAATCTTAAAATGGTAAAAAGAAAATAATTTTTTAAATTTTTGGGCCAGCCCACCAGTCTTTTAAAGGCCATGGACTATGTCTTGTAAATTTCAAAGGAGCCCTGGCTGGTGTGGCTCCATGGACTGAGCTCCAGCCTGCAAACCAAAAGGTTGCCAGTTTGAGTCCCATTCAGGGCACATACTTGGGTTTTGGGCCAGGTCCCCCGGTTAGGGGCATGCGAGAAGCAACCAAGTGATGTATCTCTTGTACATCGATGTTTCTCTCCCTCTCTGCCTTCCTCCCTTCTCCTCTCTCTAAAAATAAACAAATAAAAAGAAATCCCCCACCACATCAGCCCTAAAAATTCTGAAACACCAATTCAAAAGAACCTATTCACCCCAGTGTTCATAGTAGCACAATTTACAATACCCAAGTGCTAGAAACAACCTGAGTGCCCATCAGTAAATGAATGGATCTAAAAACTATGGTACATATACACAATGGAATTCTATGTGGCAGAAAGAAAAAAGGAGCTCCTACCCTATGCAACAGCATGGATGGAACTGGAGAGCATTATGCTGAGTGAAATAAGCCAGGAGGTGAAAGACAAATACCATATGATCTCACCTATAAGTGGAACCTAATCAACAAAACAAACAAGCAAGCAAAATAGAACCAGAGACATTGAAACAAAGAACAGACAGTTACCAGAGGGGAGGAGGGAGAGAGATAACGGGGGACACAAGGGGAAGGGTCATCATGGAGCCTGTATCAAGGACCCACAGACTAGCCAAAAGGGGTGGGATTGAGGGTAGGAGGTAGTGGGGGGGCAGGGGAAAGTGGTGGTGAGAAAAGGGAAACAACTGTACTTGAACAACAATGAAAATAAAATAAATAAAAATGTTAAAGATTAATGAACAAAAAAACTTTAAATAGTTACGAAAATAAAAAATAAATAAATAAAATCTAAAAAATAAATAAATAAAGTGTAAAGGAAGTCCCCATAATTCTATGCAGGCAAATTGTATTTCCAGAACCCATCATTCGTTTAGTCAGTCAGTCATCCTCTCGACAAACATTTGGTTATCATGTACTGTGTACGCACTGGGTGCTATGGCCCTGGGCCAACAGCAGCAGGCCAGACAAAGTCCCTGCCCTCATGAACTCACAGTCTAGTGGTAGGAACAGACAAACTAGTAAACAAATAAATATATGATATATTTTTCAGACAGTGACAAGTACTAAGAAGAAATATAGAGTGAGGTAAGGAAATAAAGATAGATTTTGAGCTATCTGCCGGGTGGGGACAGGGAGTAGGAGGGGATTTTAAAAAGGTGTCACAGTTGAGCCAAGATCTGGAAGTGAGGGAGGACCGAGACTCCAGATTCCCCAGAATTCCTCACTCCCACTTCATGTTTCTATTGCACTTTATATCTCTATTCACTCATTTTGACAAGTATTTCTTGAGTGCCTACCACATCCCAGGCACTGTTCCCAGAGTTCTATTGTCACTTTAGTTCATCCTGTTTCTATTTGTTCCGAACAACAGATTGCAGTGATGGGGACTAGGTCTTTGTAGCTCCTTTCGTGCTTTGTATTTGGGGAAATAAAGTGTTTGGTGGAGAGATGAATAGATGGATAATTGGACAGACAGTCCACAGCTCAAGTACTTCCAAGAGTCAATTTTGTTATTTTCCTTGCTGCTCCCCCGGTTAATATTCATCTTCTCTCGAAGAAAACCACGGTTACACAGTCTCCTCCTGGAGAACTCGGCATAGGAAATCAGGTTAGCCCTCTTGGGAAATGAAGGACTTGAGTAAAAGGAAATCTTTGATTAAAAATGTAGTTCATTATTCAACACTCTTTGCTAGACAGCACATATAAAGGCCACAAACCTTGTCTTAACTCAATAATTCAAAAAGCTCCCCAAACACAGGGCAATACCAACTGGCTGTTTTGAAATCATACCCAACAAGTGACTCACTGGTCATAAGGGTGCACAATGCCACACTCAGGTGTGGTGCTGTCAGTGCAACGACTGTGCTCGGCTGTCAAAAGCAGAACGAAAATGAATCTGGTGATCCTATCCAATCCTCTCATTCTCAAGAAGCCCACACGTTCCCCTCTTTGTCATGCTTAACTCCGTGCTTCTCAGTGCTTAGAGAAGCCTTTTCACATTAAAAGTTTTGATAGATCCTTAGTCTCCCAGGAGGAAACATGTACCAAGGGAAGTACAAAATATCAGCTGGTTGATCAAAACTAGTTATAAAATGGCATTCAGGTTGAAGACATCACTCCCATCATCACCCTGAAAACACACATGACATTAATGAATCTGCAGTTGAATTTTTGCCAGCATCCCTTGTAAGGGGCGCACCAAATGCCTTCCCAACAATTTTCTGCCTCTATAATCACTTAGTAAATTGATATAATAACATGCTGGTTTCCTCCCTAACTGTACTTTTTGGGCGATGCAGATAATATTCCTCGTGTAAACCCCTGTTTCTGTTGTTTGAAAGATCAAACATCCTTTCACCTGAGAAGCACAGAGGAGCTGGTTTCCCTGGCAACAATGTAATTTGCTTCCAGTTCAATGGAACATCGAGTTCTTTTTCATGGGTTCACTGCACTGAGAGGCCAATCATAGCTCCCAGAGCCCCACTTCCTTCGCAAAGCACTATTTAAAAAACAGTCTGTTGCTAAGGTGTTTTTGTTATGGTTAAATGAACCTCTTAAATATTGATTTTAATGCTTTCAATTTTTTAAGCTGCTCTGCTTTCAGCTTTTTCTTAAACACATAGGACACAGCTCCTCTGAGCCTCTTATTCATCTGCTGTGGCTCTTTCATTTCAATTATGCAAATCCACTGGCATCTTTCGCAGATTTTTTTCAACTAAAAACAACAATCATTTGAGTAAATGAGGATGGGCTTGGGAGAGAACCTGCTTTTCCAACTCTGGTTTAAATAATCCAGAACTGTAACAAAGTGAATGCCCCTCTGAACTGGCCAACCCTTGACTTCTAGACCCCAAATACTTAGAAGTACATTGATCAGGGCTGAATCTGTATTAAAGGTAATGACCTTGGACCATGTTGACAAATGCCTAGTTCTGATAGCCTACCTTCAAAACTAGTTAGGTGCTGGTCTGTGGTCAGTCCACCAAAATTCAACCTCCACACCCATTTCAGAGGCGTCTCATTACCCGGCTGGAATTCCTGTGAAATATTTCCCATAAAAGAAATCTGTGTTTTACTCAGAAATGTTTAAGGAAGTAAATTAAAAGTGCTGCCTGCATAGTTGGTAAACGGGTGGAGGAAAAAAACTCTTCTGTAACAAAATCCCAGTGAAATGGCCTATTGTCGCCAGGGGGGCAAACAGCCACTTGGGGTAACACAGGAAAACGAAACACCAAAAACAAACGCAGGAAAACAGCTTCTAAAAAGGGTGAAAAACACCTTCTGAAGTGGGGGCTTATTACTTCATCTCCCCAAAGCTAGTTTCAAATTTGGGAACACACTTAAAGACAGTGGACGTTTTGCAGAAAGTATTAAGATAAGATGATGTCGCAGTTGGAAAAATTATATAGAGTTGGAGTGCCTGTGTCTATATGAATATGTGGGATAACAAGCAGGAACAGAAATAGCCATCATACTAGAAATCCAGGTGTCAAACGCGGGGCAAAAACTTCGTATTCTTTAAGCCTGAACTTTAAGTGAAAGCAAACAGAAGTTGAAAACTCTCTAAACGTGTAATAGTCACTGTGTCAACAAGCAACAGAACCAGCGTGATGATACACGTTTCATCAGAAGTGTGGAGACGGGCGGTGCGGAGGGAGCTGAGAAGAAGAAAAGACACGTGTGTGGACAACACCAAGGACGTGGACAAATGCCGCGTTAGCCATTCTTGACTAAAGGCTCCACAAATGTTCGGTAAAGAAACATTAATAGTTAACTGCAGGCACTTCAAGTTATCTCACAGAGAGTTCGCTTCCAGTTTTATAGTACGGTAGTGTAGTGGGTTGAATGTGGCTCCCCAAAAGATACGTCCCCGTCCAAACCTCCCGGCAACTGTGCATATGGCCTGACCTAAAATAAAATGATCTTGGGGCTGGGTAGAGGCGGGCAAAGGGGAAAACAGTGGGGACAACTGTAATAGCATAAACAATAAAATATAATTTCTTAATTAAAAAATTAAAATAAAATGCCTGTGTAGATAGATATAAAGAAATAAAGACTCCCCAAATAAGATGGTCCTGAATTCTCCAGGTGAGCTCTATATCCAGGTGAGCAGGTGCTCTTCAGAGAGACCCTCAGGAGAGGGGAGAAGTCTACGTTAAGATGGAGACGGACTTGAGCAGCCACAGTGAAGGAACACGTGGAGATCAGATGCCTTGAGAGGCAAGGAAGCATCCCCCCCACACCCTGGAGCCTTCAGAGGGAACACGGGCCTAGTGGCACCTTAGGTTTGGACTCCGACCTCCATAAATGTGAGAGAATAAATTTCTGTTGGTCTAAGCCACCAACGATTCTATGGAATTGTGGCGGTCATGAGAAACCAAACAAGTGGTATATATACCATGTATACAATGCAGTAGTATCTCTCACGGAGATTTAAAAGTTAGCATATGGTGTAAAAAATGCATATAGTCGAATTACCTTGAAAATTCTTTGTATTGCTTGGAGAGAACTCTCAAAAATACATAATATGGCTCATTTCGATTTCGGTGTTTGAAAGGGATTGCTGTTTCTTGGTTGAGCACCAGATGCAGAAGCTGGCTTGAGTTTCAGGAATGCTTATCTAAATCAGTGGGTTTTTTTTTTAATTTTATGGGACATAAAAATTACCTGAGGTGCTTTTTGAAAAGCACAGGTCTCTCCTCAGAAGGTTCTGACTTGATGGGTCTGTACCAGGCTGAGGATCCACGTGTCAGACAAGTGGCAGGTGAGCACAGCCTGCCAAGTTCGTAAATCACTAGTTTAGTCCACACCAGTGCATATGGGAAGAAAGAAAAGACAGGTACAGCCTTTAAAGACCAAAGGTCAGTCTTGTCCCGCAGCCTTACTCAAGTGGGGATTATGAAACAATGAGATCCATGTTTTAAGACACAAGGTCTTCAAGTCACCATGTATTTTAAAAAAAGAGGCTACAGAATCAAAATCGTATGGCTCCAAACACACCTCCACCTAAACACAAAAGGAGTCTTTCATATTTTATGTTCTTTGTATTGGTCCTAAAATCCCTAAGATGGCCTGAATCTCCTTGTAGGAACATGGTCATGTGCTCACTTTATTAAAGCGGTATTTAAAAGAGTGGAAAACAGTTACGGAGGAAGGATGGTAGGCCTGCTACGATCTCCACCTACTGGTACTCACGCCTTTCCTTAGTCCCTCCCCATAGTGTAGCAGGGCTACCTGTGTGACCAACAAAACACAGGAGAAGTAATTGTAGGTCACCCCTGAGGCTAGGTCATAAAGGCTGTTGCACCCTGCTCTCACTCTTGGATCGCACACTGTGGGTCATGGGAGCAGCCGTGTCGTGAGCAGCCCTGTGATGAAGTGAGGAACTGGGACCTCCAGTCAACAGCCACGTGAGTGCACCTGCTTCGGAGTGGGTCCTCCAGCCCTGGTCAACCCTTCCGATGGCTGAAGTCCCTGCTGACATTCATGAGAGACCCCAGGCTAAAACGACCCAGCTAAGTCACTCCTGGGTTCCTGGCATCAGAAACGGTGAAATAAGAAATGTTTGCTGTTTTAAGCTGCCAACTTGTGGGGCAATTTGTTACATGCTAAAAAACAAATAATACAGATTCCATTTATAAATAAAGTAAATTCTCATTGGTAATAATCATTCATAGCAACATCATCTCCAGTTAGTGTATAGGTTTTGTCCAGGAAATGCAAATGGGTGTTTTACTGTTTCAGCTTCAACCAAGAATAAAGCATTCAGAAATTTAAAAGCCATTTGTATGCTGCACTTGGCTTCAAGTGTCCATGAACCAAGAGGCTATTGAGGGAACTGAGCCACTCTGTCCAGCTCCCTTCCCCCTTCGTGCAGTTCTGTTGGTTGTAAAGACAAAGGGGTGTTTGGGCCTAGTTTTGCCTCAACCAGGCCTTCAGAGCAGAAATTCTACATCCTGACCTCCAGCGCAGCTTCTAGCACAGGATATAGATGATAAGCATTTAAAACACTAATTCAATTTGAAAACGATTTCTAATTTCAGAATGGGAGCTCCCTAAGACGAGAGGTACTGTGTGTCTCATTTATCGCTGTGTCCACAGAGCCTCACGGAGCTCCTGGCACAAAACAGGTAGCACATGCAAGTAATGGATGGGTAGGTGGGTGGGTGGCTGGCTGGATGAATAGTCCCTCCTGAGCTATTTAATGAAACTACTTATTTATATAAGATTTCAATTTTGATGTGGGAGCCGGGGGAAGGGGAAACTAAAACACTTGTGCTCTACAGCTGAGGACTACAGGAGATCATTTACAAATATTCACTTAGGCCATGTAAATAAGAGAGGGAAACTTTGTGCTAAGAAAGCCAAAGAGCAGAAGAAGAATCTCAAATGTTAACTTGGTAAGAAATCCCTTTTCACCAATAGGCTACAGCAGTACACAGTTCTAGCAAAAATAATTAGACAGGGAAGTTTACTGTGTGGCCCACTGCTAGATCGCTTCTCTTCGCCCCTAATCGCAGCCCCCTCTTCCTCTTCCCTGAGGAATTAGGCTATTTCCTACTATCCATAAATGCATTTTTAATTACATATTTTACAAATTTGTTAGGGTAGCACTAGATGCGGTCACAGATAAACCCGAATCCTCAGTGGCTTCACACAACAGAAATCCAACTGCAGCAGAAAGTAGGGGTGGAAGGGAGTAGTTCCACACAATTATTCAGGGTCCTAGACTGATGATGACCCTGCTGTCATCAGCTCTTGACTTCTACGGAGACCCTGGGTGAGGACAGCCAGCAGGTGTAGGGAGAGGGCAAGGAGCCAACAGCACAGAAGGCTGTCCTAGGCTAGGCCCGGAGGCAGCTCACACCGCTGCCGTGCATAGCCTTCCGGCTGGAACTCAGACACGGTGCCCCAGACAGAGACAAGAAGGGCTGGGAAACAGAGTTCCTGCCCAGAGAGTCCCTTCCCAGCAACAGCTCCACACTATACAGTGAGAGCAGGAATTGTTCTGGACATCCCTACTCACAAAACTCGTTCACACAAGACTATTAATATTGGATAAGAGCCTGCAGCTTTCCCAAGGAGATTTGTTAGCAGGACTCAAGACTCTAAGCTAAAGGAATGACTTGGATGGAGTTTCAGGCATCTGTGAACAGTACTGGGTTTCACTCACCTTCGTGGCCCTTGGGTATAAGTTAGTGCTGCTATGTTCTCTACATTAGATTATTGAAAAAATAAGGACCAAATGTAAGGGAGAACTTTCAAAGTGGGTGATAGACAAATATATGCTACTCTACTTTGATTCCAACTATAATAGAAACAATTATCTGCCATCACGAGTCTTAGGCCACCTAAGAAAATACGTTCATGATTATTCCTTCATCTCCTGTAAGTGAATTTTAATATCTCTCTCTTTCAATAATTGCTTTGTTTCTGACCTCCCAGTGGTCCCGAGTATTCAGGGGAGTTATGATTAGAAGCTGCTAATTATAGCAATGAGAAATAGGAAAGAAAAGACAAAGGGAAAAATTCACAAATATAATACATGTGACAAAAGTGGGCCAAGGCCCCAGTGAGAGGACTGGGACATGCAGTGAGCGCTCCCGAAGCCTGGACTTGTCCCACCTATCCGTGCACCAGCAGTCGAAGGGCACACGTGGGTCTTCTCCCGCGCTGGTAGGTCCTCCTCTGTGAAATCATTACAACCCGTGGGGTCAGCCAGCTACTCACATAACCACCCAGCAGATGGGGAGGGGTATGTTTTAGTGACAGAGACGCACTCCAGCCAAGTGCCTCCGAACAGATACAGGGCAGCAGCTTACGTTCTTAATCCAGAGACAAAAATTACCTCCACACACTACATTTCTGAGACACAAGACTCAGACCAGAGAAAGCCAACACTGAAGGTACTTCATAAATGCTTGACATAAACATGATTACTAAGAAACACAAACCTCCTAACACCATGGCAACTCAAACACAGGCTCCACATCGGCTCCAAGGTAAGGGACTCTCAGGTTTGCATTTCATGCCACACTGGGCTGCTCTCAGTGAAGCCCTAGAAGGGAGCTGGCATCTGCCCTCCGGGACACGCTGCAGTGTGAGGAAGCCGACCAAATGCCAAGGCAAAGGACTCCAAGGGGAGAGCAAGGAAGTGAAGGAAACACGGCAAACTCTGACCTCCTCAGAGCTGATGGTCCTCAGTCCCAGATGTGGCATAACTGTGGGCACCCATAGTGGAAGACGCCACAGAAGTGGGAGACCCTGGGAAAAGCCAAGGATGGCCATTTCCACTGGGACTGGGCAATTACCGGTTAATGGCAGGTGGTGGATGGGGATTAAGCTAAGTACCCAGTTTGGGCAGTGCCCAGGAGCAAAGCTGGGTTTGGGTCTCCTATGATTGGGAGTTTTCGGGAACAGATGAAACGCAGGGTCAACCTCTCTCAGGAATTATTGGCAAAACTTCCCCCATTGGTGACACCCTTGGAGCCCACCAAGGCTGCAGAAGAATGCTGATCTACAGAAGAAAACATAAGCCAGTGTCTTTAGTGCCCCAGCAGTGATCACCCTTATACCAGGCACCTACCCCCTAGCTGGCAGCTAGCACAAAGTCAACTTTACTTGCTAAAGCTTGTGGATTGATCTGAACAACTACAGCCAAGACCTGGCTGGGGCAAAGGCTAGCAAGTGTTTCTAAAATTACCGTAATTTATTTCCTGTTGTCTTAATCCATTCATTTGAGAGTTTCCATTCAACTCAAAAAAGGTGGATGTTTAGAAAATGTTTATTTAGCACCTACTCTATGCTGGGCATATGCTAAGCACAGGATGTGTTAGTCCAATAGACAGAGTCGCTGCTTTCATGGAACTTCTATGATGGTGAGAAGAAATCCCATCTACCTTCTGCCTTATTCATAATGAAGAAAGACCAACTCCTCTCTCCACAATTTACTGTCTCATAGAGGGAGATAAACACAGTACGCTTAATGAGGGCCCACTAGGGGACAGAAGACCCAGTAGGGGACAGAGCAAGTGGCCCAAAGATGAATAAGGTGTGATTCACGCTCTGGTGGGGAAGATCACACACTCATAAAAGGTTACAATACAGCCAGATGTTATGGGTTTAATTGTGCCCCCCCCTCAAAAACACATGCTAATGGCCTAACCTCCAGTACCTCACAACGTGACCTTATTTGGAAATAGGGTTGTTCCAAACAGAAGTAGTTAAGATGAGGTCGTACTGAGTCAGGTGGGTCCGTAATCCAATATGACTTGTCCTTACGAGAAAAGGACCAGGTAAGAGGAATAACGTTGCATGACTACAAAGGCAGAGATTGGGAAGGCCTTGGAATATAAACAGGACTTTTGCCAGACACCTGGGGGAGTCGAGGCTGGGTCCTTCCAGGCTTTGCTAGGGAGGAGCAGAGAAGGCCTGCTGAGAGAGCCGCGGCAAGTACTGTGGAGGAGCCGCCATATCGGACAGCACGCGGTAAGCCCTAGGCACCGTCCGCGGTGGCACAGAGGATGCAGGGAGGTAGTGGACCAAGGACAAGAGCGTAAGTGGCAGATGATGCGATGGAAAAGTAGAGTTAGACCCAAATTATGTGGGCATGGTAGACGCTAGGAAACCCCTAGGTAACTACAAGCAGATAAACAATGACTACAAGCAGGTAAACAAAGCTGGTCATGGTGGATTTGGGGTAAGACATCTCGGGCAACAAGGTGCTTAACACTTGAAGAGTAGCGTGTTAAATAGTCTCCAAACAGATCCTGAAGAACTCGATTACAGCACATGTGATATTGTGATATCACTTGGAGGGTGGAGACTGGTAGCAAGGCAGCGGGAATGGGGTGGTGGGGGGTGCAGAATTAAGCAGTAGAACAGATATTTGATGGGTGTGGAGGGTACAGGAGACCTGAAAGATAGTCAAGACTAGTCAAGGTCACAGACTCTGCTCCCAGAGAGCAGAGTTCACATTCTGCTCCAGCCACTTACCAGCTGTTTAACCTTGGACAAGGCACTTAACTTCTTTGCCTTTGCCGGTGTGCTCACCTGCAAAATAGAGATAGTAGCCACCTAGGGCAGTTGGGAGGGTTAAGTGGGTTAATATAAAGCCCTAGGATGTACTGAGTGCTTTGTTCATATTCACCACAGCAGCGCTGATATGTACACAGGGGATCCTCGGGCCAGGAAAATGGGGGTCAGAAGAACATTTCATGAAACAAAGCTGTCTGAGCACACGCAAGAGGAAAAGATCAGCGCCTAGTGAAGACAAGATGATAGATGGAGCGAAG
>PVKM010023375.1:0-21209 GCA_004027735.1 Carollia perspicillata | reverse complement strand
AATCACACACCACACAAGGAACACATTCACTGTGAGAATGAGCAAAAACAGCAGAATTATCACCCCCAAATTTGAGATAATAGAATGACAGTCTGAGGCAGAAAGCAAATTATGTTTAAAAACAAGACATGAAAGAGTTGAAACCTTAAGAAGGAACCAGAAATTATTATTTAAAAAGTAGGCATATTAGAAAAAAGAACAAGAAACAAAAATATTAGTAGACAATTTTTTAATTGATGAATGAACAGTAAATTAGATATTTAAAGAACTGATGAACTGTAAACTCTAACTCTATGTTAGGTATAATGCAGACTGAAAAATTATGAAATGAAAGCTGATTAGGATTTAAGAAAAATGGAAGGTAGAATTAGAAGCTTCTCATACCCATGATAGGAGTCCAGATGGATAGAATAGAAAGGAATGGTGGAGAAACTCTCTTGAAAGGCTGTGAACATTTTCAGAGATGGAGAAATACATAAATCCATAGAATCAAGAACTACATGATTTCCAAGAATGGTAAATAAATATAAAGAAACCTGCATCAAAATACATCACAGTGAAGCCATAGAATATAAAATCATAGAAGCAAGAACAAATAAAAGATACTTGACCAACAAACACAAAGAATCAGGTTTAAAAACTTGTCAATAACAAAAAATAAAGACTAGGAAATTGTAGAATAATACCTTCCAAGTGCTAAGGGGAAGTAATTATCAACCTATATTTGTATACTCAGCCAATTGTTATTTAAGAAACTGTTTCAAGCAAAGAATTGAAAACTTTTATCATTCAATGACTCCTACTAAAAAGAATTCATAAGTGGTATATATACTTCATAAAGAAGGAAATTGAGGTCATGAAGGAGTAGATAAAAAGAAGCAGTGGTGAGCAGGCACATTCATAATTCTATGGATACATCTAAGCATCAGCAATGACAAGAGTGACACATTTGAGAATTTAAAAATAAGATAAAATACTAGAAAACTATAGAATGTAAAGAAAAATCAAGTTTAGAATTAAAGGAGTCTAAGATCCTTTCAATTTTCAGGAGAGAGTAAAATCTTGATTGAGTTTAGACTTTGTTACATCAAGAATGCATGTTAAAACTGGAGAGCATTATGCTAAGTGAAATAAGCCAGATGGTGAAAAACAAATACCATATGATCTCACCTTTAACTGGAACGTAAACAACAAAACAACCAAGCAAGCAAAATATAACCAAAGACATTGAAATAGAAAACAGGCTGACAGTAACCAGAGGGGAGAGGGGAGGGAATTTCAGGGGAAAAGGGGAAGGGGTCACAGGAACAAGTATAAAGGACACATAGACAAAAACTAAGGGGGGTGGAAATGGGAGGGAGGTGGGGAGCACTGGGGGGTGGGCTGGGATGGGAGTAAAAGACAGAAAACTGTACTTGAACAACAACTAAAATTTTAAAAAAAGTTTAAAGAGAGAATTAAAGGAAGGGGTGACGATGAATAAAGAAAACTATCGATTCAGTAAAATCCTGAGAAGGAGGAGGAAACACAAGAAAAGTACGTCAGGTAGAATGCATGAAGTGGCAGAAATCAATCCATATATTTTAATAATTGTAATAAATGTAAATAAGCTAAATGCACCAAAGATAAAGAGAATTCAAGTGGATTTTTTGAAAATTTGCTCTAATGCTAAAAAAGCTGAAACTAAAAGGGTGGAAAAATCTTTTCCAGAAAAACATATCTGACAAAATAGTCTTTCAGTAAAATTTAAAATACGTATACAGTGGTACCTCGGTATTCATCTTTAATTGATTTAAGAACCCGTGATGAGTGTTGAAACTGACGAGTACCACCAGACAGACAAGCCATGACAGACAAGCCATGAACAATGAAACATTTTCTCTTGCAGGGCAGTGTTGTGACTCATACAAGTTCTAGCAAGTGTGACAAGTCCCAAGCAAGGAAGCGCAGAGTGCTGAAACATTTATTGCTTGTCAAAATGCGATGAGTACAGGGCTTGATGAGTTCTGAAGCAAACAAGTGCTGACGTATGACTATATTAGAAAAAAAAAGCACACTACATAGTGATAAGGAACAAAATCAACAAGAAGATACAAACATCTTAAAAATAATAAACCTGCCTTGAGTTAATTTTTCTAGATGGGGACAAGCAGTAGTCTAGCTGCACTCTTTCGCATGTGGCTTTCCAGTTTTCCCAGCGCCATTTACTGAAGAGGCTTTCTTTTCTCCATTGTATGTTTTTGGCCTTTGTCAAAAGTTATTTTGTTCATACACATGTAGGTTTGTTTCTGAGCTCTCAGTTCTGTTTCATTGGTCTGTGTGCCTGTTTTTCTGCCGATACTGTGCTGTTTTACTTCTCGTTGCTTCGTAGTGTGATTTGAAGTCAGGGAGTGTGATACCTTTGGCTTCTCTCTTTTTCCCCCAGGATTGCTTTGGCTACTTAAGATCTTTTGTGGTTCCATACAAATGTGATGATTTTTTTATTCTACTTCTTTTAAAAATGTCATTGGGGTTTTGATGGGGGTTGCATTAAATCTGTATATTGCTTTGGGTAATATGGGCATTTTAACTGTGTTCATTCTTCCGATTCATGAACACAGAATATCTTTCCATTTCATTGCGTCTTTTTCGATCTCTTTTAATAATGCTTTGTAGTTTTCAGTTCTTCACATCCTTTGTTAAGTTTATTCCTAGGTATTTTGTTATTTTTTGTCACAAAAGGAATTGTCTTTTTTTTCCTAAAATTTCATTGTTGGTATATGGGAATGCAGTGGATTTTTGTGCATTGACTTTATATCCTATGACTTTACTGTATCTGTTTATTATTTCTAATAGTTTTTTGTGTGGAGGTTTTAAAGTTTTATAAGTACAGAATCATGTCATCTGCCAAGAATGACATTTTTACTTCTTCATTCCCAATTTCTGTGCCTTTTATTTCTTTTTCTTGTCTGATTGGTCTGGCCAGGACTTCCAGAACTATGTTGGATAAGAGTGGTGAGAGTGGACGTTGTTGTCTTGTTCCTGATCTTAGAGGAAAACCTTTCCGTTCTTCACCATTGACTATAATATTAGCTGAGGGTTTGTCATATAAGAACTTTATTAACTCGAAATGAATTGGGTCAAAGACCTAAATATAAGACTTCAAACAATAAATTACAAAGAAGAAAATATAGGTACTAAACTTATGAACCTTGGTTTTAGACATGATTTTATGAATTTGACCTCAAAGACAAGAGAAGTAAAGGCAAAAATAAATGAATGGGACTACAGCAAATTAAGAAGCTTCTGCACAGCAAAACAAAAAGACAGCCAACAGAATGGGGTACAGGATTTGCAAACAATAGCTCCAACAAGAGGTTGATATCCAAAATATATAAAGAACTCATAAAACTCAACATGAAACAAACAAATAATCCAATTAAGAATGGGCAGGGCCTCTGGCTGGTATTGCTCAGTGGACTGAGCACCAGCCTGTGAGCCAAGGGGTCGTCACTTCAGTTCCCAGTCAGGGCTCATGCCTGGGTTATGGGCCAGGTCCCCAGTAGCAGGTGTGCACGAGGCAACCATACATTGATGTTCTTCTTCTCTTTCTCCTTCCCTTCCCCTTGGTCTAAAAATAAATAAATAAAATCTTTAAAAAAGAAAAGATGAAATATTGCCATTTGCCACAACATGGATGGACCTTGATAATATCATGCTAAGTGAAATAAATCAGACAGAAAAAGTTAAAAACTATATGATTTCACTCATGTGTGGAATATAAAATTGAAAGCAACAGATGAACAAAGAAGAAATACAAACAAAAACTCACAGACACAGACAACAAACAGTATGGTTGTTACCAGAGGGGAGAGGGTGACAGGGGTAGTAAAGAGTAAAGGGGGTCAAGTGTTTGGTGACAGAAGACAATTTGACTTTGTGTGGTGGACACACAGAGTGCAGTACACAGATCACGTGTCATAGAAATGTATGCTTGAAACCTATATAATCTTACTGACCAACGTCACCCCAATAAAATTAATTTAAAAAGGAAAAGAATCTATGAAAGAAAAACCTGAAAGAATAAAAATACTTGACAAAATTAAACTAGAAATGGACAAATCCATAATTATAAGATTTTAATACAGTTCTTTCTGTAACTCATGAATCAAACAAATAAAAAGTTTTGAAAAAAATTTTAAATATGTTTCAGGATAATTAAGAAGTTTAATGTAGTATACTTACATAGAATCCTGTACCTAATGGTTAAAGAACACATGTTCTTTTTAAACACATATACTTTATTGACAAAAACTGGCCACATGACAATTCCAAAACAAGTCTTAACAAATACTAATGGGTCTAGATATTTATACCATACAGATAATAATTACAATTCTCAATGCCATAAAATAAAAAAGAATGGTCAAAATATGGTCATCTTTCTCTGTTTTAAAATTTAAAACATACTTCTAACAAATTTATGGGTCAATAAAGAGATTGTTGTATCAAAACTTATAGACTAGATAAAATAAATATATGTCTTAGTGTTAATTTTTAAGATAGTGTTCTAATCAAACATTCTTTACTCAATAATTTCTCATAAAATTGTGGTTTCCATTTCAAGGGGGATCTTCTAACTGGTCTCTCCCAGCACTAGTTTTATTTTGATAAGTGCCTCATGAAACTAGACATGGGATTATTGGGAACCTCAACTGAAATAATTTATGTAATTACATGTGCCTGGCCCAGAGTAAGCATTCAATAAATATCAGTGTCAAGTATTCTGTGCTAAGTCATGGATCAATAAAACTGATGAAAAACCTACATGCAAACTCTCAATGTACTTTTCCAACATTATTGCCCAATATCGTCCTTCCTGAAGTCCCGGTCTGCAAATGACAATCTTCTCCATCTTCCACTCGTCTCGAACACACGCCGCCTGGTGTTCTTTCTTTGCCCCAAACATCCTTCCTGAAACATCCAGATTCCTCAAGGTTCAGCTTAAATCCAATTTAGAAATAAGCCAGTCAGAAGTAATCCCTCCTTCCTTTATGTTCTGTGGTCTCACTTATCACATATTTCTTAAGAAGGATTATTTATGTCCTATTTCCCTTGTTAGATTGTAATCTCTAGTAAGAGCAGGTCTTATGTTTATCTTATTATCCTCACAGCACCTCGCACCGTGACTAGCACATAATATCCATTCATCGACTCATTCATTCACAAACATTTGGAGAATGACAAAAATAGTCAGATGTAATTACTGTGTCTTGTTGAGTGAATGAATTCAAGATACAGCAGGTAAGTGAGCATAATAGGAAGTTTTCTTTTGGCTTGCTGGCCATATCTCTTCCCAAGCTTTTCTAAACTTTGAGAGCATACAGGATCCTAGATGTGTGCTGTTCCAGAGGTGTGCTTAAAGGAGTAGCATGTGCTAGTCATCGCATCGTATATGACCTTTTCAAGTTTGCAATCAATCTTGCTCACAAGGCTGGTGTCATTTAAAGAGTACGGCCATGCGCTGGAAGCAGAGACCATCTGAGCTAGCTACAGTCTGAATTCAAATGCCCTACTTACAGGTCCAAACATGAGAAGGGGGATGTGCTAAACACATCATTTTCCCTCCTAGTGACTGAAAAGGCATGGCACATGGAAGCTTTGTTGGGTTTCAATGCATTGCTTTTCTCGCTACCTATTTTTCTCAGGTTTGTCAGGTACTTAAGAGTCTATTTCAAGTTGCCTACAGACTTCTTTCTTTGCTCATGTTTCTTAAAATTATTTGTGATTAAATCACCCACCTTGTCTTCCAGGATCTCTAAGGATTCTCTTACTGCAAAAACTGCTTTTTTCCCCCTCTTTACTTTATTCTGCTTCTCAGATCTGTATTTTCCAGTCCACTGCTTACCTTTGGTATTCCCATTAATTTTTCTATTTCTTGATTCTCCGTACAGA
This sequence comes from Carollia perspicillata, assembly GCA_004027735.1. Classification (NCBI taxonomy): domain Eukaryota; kingdom Metazoa; phylum Chordata; class Mammalia; order Chiroptera; family Phyllostomidae; genus Carollia; species Carollia perspicillata. The sequence goes on along the minus strand of PVKM010023375.1, from coordinate 15,275 downwards.
TTCATATTTGTGCACCTAGCTGTCTATTCATTCTGCATACAGTCACTGAACACTTTCCAGGGTCAGATGGTACTCTGGTCAGAGACAGGGTCCCTATGCCAAGGGAGAGTGCAGTCTGAAGTGGTGATGGGAGCCCGGGGAACAAAACATCACATGGCATGATGAGCAAGCCCAGAACACCACTGTGTATATCATCACGTCCACATCTCTACCGACATTCTGGAAAACTACCTTAATTATGGAATAGAATTGATAGCTAAGGATTCTTGGTAGAAATTAGTATTAAACTGGTATTTTTAAATCGACATGGGAGGAAAAGAGAAATTCCTGGGGTACCAAATAGAATAGCAAGAACTGTGGGTGCTAGTTGAAAAGGGGCCTGACTGAGGACAGTATTTCTCAGTGCTGCCCATGAACCAACTACATCACGATCATCTAGAATGTTCTAAAAGTCACAGGCCCTTTTAAAGCCCACCGGATATGTGGACTTTAGGGAAAGACAGATTACTCACAGGCATAGCCAAGTTGAAAAACATTATATAGAGATAAGGACGCACGGGGAGGTAATAGGCATATTTGATAAGGGAACTCAAGAGTTCAAGATTTTAGCTTTAGTTGACAGGCTCAAGTGATTAACGCATATGGAAAGCTGTTATTTCTGGAACTGGAATGCCTGACCTATATAGGAAGTGGACTAGCAATTCGGCCTCGGTGCCTGAGGAGGGCTGGGGATGGCATCTGAGCCGTGGTGTTTCAGGGGGAGAAGTCCTCTTCAGAAAAAGCATTGCCGATCAGCAGATAAAGAAATCCTAGGAAAATTGCTGCCAGACCACAAATCTTTCTTATCTGATTAAAGTTTTTCCAAACCCCTCACCTACCCTTTCCTTCTCCCTGCAAAAAAGGTTGGCTTGAGATCAGATTTACGATAGTTTTAGAGGGTACGTCACCTGCCATCTTCTCAGATCACTGGCATCTGAGTAAAGCCTCCAGGAAGATTCAGTTCTTATCTCAAATTAAATTTATTTCTCAAAACAATCAATCCATCTCCTCTGTGTCGGGGTTTCTGTGTTCTGGAATGCTGAGCTCTGCTAGAGAAAACCACACGACCGTGCACATTGGTTTCACCACCGGTGTGTGGTCCTTTTCCTCATGCAAACGCTCCCTGCTGCCTGAGCGTTCTGTATTTTCTCGCTGTCTCTTTTTAGTATTTCCCGCAGCTATTACAAACTTTCTCCCTTCTCTTCAAATATCCCACTGTGCTGCCTCTATCCTAACTTTGTGTACGGACTAGCTTACCAGGTCTTCATGAAAACACACACCAGATGAAAAGGATGCACTGGCCAGGCATGGGGGAAGGGGCGTGGAGCCTCCCTGCCGGCTGGGCCAGCCACTCTCCCCCAATCTCCCTGTGTTCCCCATCTCCAAAGCTCAACTTGTAGTAGATAAACTCAAGTACGACTGTACTGAGAGAAGGCAACACTGCAGAGGAGACTCCTCGATGTGTTTCTGCCCTCCCTAGGAAGTGACTGGCTCTGCACCCAGTCTCCGTACCCACCCATTCTCCGGCCTAGAGTGAATCCTTCCAACCTGAGATCTCAGCAACAGCATCACCTGATCATTGGTTAGAAATGCAGAACCTCATACCTCATCCTGATCTACTGAGTCGGAATTCGCATCTTAAGAAGATGATTCCAGTTTGAGAAAATCAGAGCAAAAAAGGAAGCACCCCTCCCCCTTGCCTGCCTGCTCAGGTGCCCAGCTTCATCAAACTCCTTCTGTCTTCCCTCACGGCAAACCTGCTCTTTCTTGGCCTTCTTCAACAGCATTTAAACAGAGGTTAGTCTCTCCCATTCGAAACCAACAAACAAAACGCATTTTAAAACTGTTCTGTGACAATGCCTGATTGTCTTTTCCTCCAAAAAGTCAAACATCTTCAAAGACTTACATTCTGTTCCTATTTTGCTCCCATTCATTTTCAACCCACTTTTAAAAGTTACTTAGTTGTCCCCCATAACCGAGGGAAAATGTACCCATTTTCCTTGGTAATAATACTCCAGTATTTAGCCGAGCACCTGAGTGCCTGTCAAGACTGTTTCCCAGCTTCCCCAGTATACTGTTCTGCGTGTTCACGGCCCTAGCTTCTGACTGATGGGATGCTAATGGAAGTGGTGTGTGTATGTTTGGGAAAATGTTCTTAAAAGGAGAGGGTATGTCCTTTTTATTTCGTATCACCTTCCTGCTGGTAAAATGCAAGCGAAACGGCTCAAACACTGGCAGCTACCTCGGACCATGAGGTGAATTTGGGAATGGAGACCACACGTGACATGAAAACAAAATGGAAGTCTTTGGGAAATCGAAACAATGAAATGCCCTTCTGTACTGAACTGATGGTCCCCAGACAGTCTGGACTTGAATGAGAAATATCCTTCTGTCTTATTTAAGCCCATGCTATTAGAGGCCGTTAGCATCAGAACCCTAATTAATATTCCACAGCAATCTGCCAATCCTTCGCTCCTGATTGTATTGTACTCAAGCTATCAAAGATATTTTTTTTGCTACTCCTCAAGGCATACAACACTGTGGATCACTCCTCTTTTTAAATATGTTTTCTCCTTTGGACTTCCAGGACCCCATGCCACTTGGGTTTTTATCCAAACTCTCCTTTGTCTCGATTTTTTCCCTTAAGTCAGAGCTCTCTGCCACAGCTGTGTATTATATCACGTGGGAAGCTCTGCAAAAACGCGGATGCCTGGGGTCCAGTTCCCGAGATTCTGATTGAATAGGTCTGGGGTGGGGTCTGGCATCACTATTTCACACAAGTTCTCCAGGGCCTCTAGCATGCAGCCGTGATTTGGACCCACTGCCTTCAGAACTGCTGGGCCTCGGGCCACGGAAGGCTCTAGACTTTCATTCTCTGATCTGCATATTCACCGTGACCGATCTCAGCTGCCCTTAGTTTCAGTTAGCATGAATGCAGATGGCTCTCAAACTGACCTCTCCTAGAACTTGAGCTTCAGACCCATATATGACACAGCCGATCACACTGCTCCAATGGGCATGCCATTGACATCTCCTGATTATCACATGTGATTTTCTCCTTATCTGCCCCCCTGTTTTATTTTTCTTCCTGTATTTACTATCTGTAAAATAATGCCACTATCCACTTAGTTGTAAGGGCTAGAAATCTTAGCGTCCTCCCCAACTCCCTTATTCCCCCGGGGTCCCTATCTAATCAATTATGACACCTAGTTTCTACATTTTCATGTCTCTCATGTTCATTCCCTTCTCCCCATCTTCACTGCCGTTTCCTGGTTGAGGTTATCATTATTTCTGGCCTGTACTGGTCTCTTTATGGAATCTTGCTCCCTTCCAGTCTTTTCTCTGCACAGCCGCTGGAGTGAACATTTTAAAATACACACCTAATCATGACGCTTATTTAGTCAGAACCCTTCAGGGGGTCCCTTTGCTTGGGGATGACGGCCAAATGCCCATGCCTGACCCAGCCGACCCTTCATGACACAGCCCTGCTTCACCTGCCTGCACTCATCATGGTCATTATCCCCGCCCCACCCCATGCTACTGTGTCGATAGAGGAAATGGCTGGTAGTTTCCCAAGCTCATGTTCTTCCCTGCTCCCGCTCCTGGTTGTTCTGAAATGCCCTGCTTCCTTATTTGGCTGACCGAATATTTCCTAAATGTCCCCAAGTGCAGGGAACTGTCTTGACTACCATTGGTACATGTAGGCTTGTACACAGATGTCTGGGGTATAGTTGACAGCACAACAAACATTGCCCACCTACTATGTCCCAAATGTCATGGAGCTTACATGATGGTGGACTCAATATCTACAGAATGAAAACAGATCCTTAATTATTTCATATATTGGCTTATAAAGTTTTACTAATTAACCAGACATCACAGGAAAAAGAAAGTGACCAAGGCTGCATTGATCTGTGCTGGCTCCAGAGTTCCTTTTCTTCCCTCACTAACACGTGTACGACTTCTACACAAAGACGCTGTGTGAAGAGATAATAAGATGGCATTGAAAAGACTCCTCTAATATTTTCGAATGTTTTCTGGGGGATCGTGGACTTTCTGGCTTTTCTAAGTAGCCCATGGCTTCTCATTAGCTTATAAAAGAACAGTGTGAGGTTGCATTCATCTAAAAGAAAAACAGTTGGTTAATTAAGCCTATTTAGTTTTTTAAAAAAGAAAGAAAGAAAAGAAGCCATTGAATTTCTTGTAGGGACACCAGTTTTCTTTGTTTAAATAGTTTAGCTTGGAATCAATGTGGACATAGCCTTATACTTCAGAATGTTATTTCCTCTTCCCATTTGGACTTGGAATTTGAAAGTGTGGCTTTTCTTGTGCTTTGCTTGCAGCAATCACATGAAAGATGAACTGTGGTTCACAAGGACAGACTCCTAAAGAAGCCAAGCAAGTGAAGCAAACGAGTGGAGATGGTTCTGTGTAATAAGTACAGTGGCGTACACATGATGATAAATATATGTTGTGGTGATTTTGAAGAGAAATGCAAGGTTACGTGGGTGGAGGGAAGAGCTGAGTAGAGAAACGATTGACCAAAAAGGAAGAAATAATGACTATATTCTGGGGCGAAAGCAGAGAAGTAGAAGAATTTCAGTGGAAACTCTGCTTCTGCTGGCTTCAGGATAAGGAGAAAACCCTGCTGGGGTGGCCAGGTGACTACAGCAACCTCTTCACCTGGCCTGGGGCTGAGGGTAGAAACTCGGAGGAGTTTCCACTACAGCTTGAGGAGAAGCAGAGGAATGGTAGAAAGATCTACTTCTAAGTGGAGTGTGTTATATCAGGAGCCCATTCCTATGTCTCCATACAAGCCATTTGTCCCAGGGTCATACATTTGGTAGTGACCAGGCAACATCAGGGAGAACAACAGCCCCAGGACTAGGACTTCATCACTGTCCCTCATCCCAGAGGCTGGGGGGTGGGCAGACTGAACCCAGATAAGATGCTTCTCAGAGATTTCTTTTACCTAGAGGCAGGGCCCAGGAATCCAAAAGGTGAAATGAAATATCTACATAATTTTACAAAAAAAAACAGAACACTATTTTTTTAAAGATTTTATTTATTTATCTTTAGAGGGGAAGAGAAGGAGAGAGGGAGAGAAATATCAATGTACGGTTGCCTCTTGTGCGTCCCCTGCCGGGAACTGGCCTGCAACTCAGGCAGGTGCCCTGACTGGGAATCGAACCGGTGACCGTTTGTTTCACAGGCTGCTCAATCCACTGAGCCACACCAGCCAGGGTGTAACATACCATTTTTTAACCCATCAGATTAAAAATCAAAACATTCAACAAGCTGTGAGGAAGCAGTCACCCTCATATACCACTGATAAGACATGTCAGTAGCAATGTGTACGAAGGGCAATGTGAGACTATTGAACTTTATTCTGTAAATGTACTTACACATGCAAAAAATAACATATGTGTGAGATTATTCATTGCAGTATTCTTTGTAACAATAAGATGTAAATTAATAGCTTAAGAGATATGAATAAGCCCATCAAGAGGTTAAATGATGATACATTCATATGGTAAAATATTATAAACATGTTAGAAAAAAGATTGAAGAATTTTTATTTTGACATATAATATTCTAAGATATGTTGTCTTTGTGAACCAATTCATTTTAGGCTATCACTTGTATAGGAAAGGAAGAATATATTTTCATATATATGTGTAAGTCTCCAGAAGGACCTACAAAAAGCTAATGAGTCATTACATATTTGGGAAGCAAGCATGGGACTTAGCAGATAAGGGACAAGGTTGGAAGGGAGAATTTTTCTTCTATCAAATATCCCTTTACTTTTTATTTTGGAGCCATATAAGGATATTATTTATTCAAAAATTCAGTAAATTAATTCTAAGGAAAACATCAGAGTCGTAACATTCATTAGAACTAAGCACGCGTGTAAGGTCCCTGTCACTGAACCGTTGATGACATATGTTGACTTATCAGGCTTCCTCCACCTTCTAGAATTTCTGGTCTATTGCAGTTCGGCACGGTCAGGGCTGCAGTGCTCAAAACAGATATTCTGTGATTAAGGGGGGCCTCTACCGGACACAGTGAGAATTTTCTGTTACTTTGTTCCCTCTTAAATGAAGAAGCCCTTAGAACATGCAGTTGGGAGTTGTGACCCTGGGTTTCTCTTTGCTGTTACCAGAAATAAAAGTTTTGAAAATCGCTGACAGAAGCTCTGCAAACCAAGCCATCCCAGAGAGAGCTGGCTGGGACGGCAGCGTGCTGAGGAAGGCAACGTATGTCCCTGGAATCTGACGCTCTTCCTGTCACACCGTTAGGACTTTACGCCACGGGCCCTAACCTCTTCAAGACCTCGTTTCCTCACTTGTAAAATGTAGATAATATTGCCATCCTTGTAAATGTGTTACTCGCCAAAGTTTTCTTTTAAAAACTCAGCTACAGAGGGTCAGTAGGGTTTAGACCGTAAGGCAATCAATCCTAGGTCCCCAAACTCACTACAGTAAGAACTGAGCTACTAAAGACCACCTCAAACAACAAAAAACGTCCTAGCAAAAAGAACCAGAATGGCCAGATGAAGTCACCAAGGAATTCTAAGACACAATGTGAGTGATGTTCTAGTTACCACTGTTGTGTTTCCTGTTTTCTGTGTTTTCAGTGGAATTTTCATTATAGTGCTATTGTCCTTTCTCTGTGAGTAGTTTGTGTATTGAATGAGAGTGACTGATGGTATGATTTACTATAAATTGCTACAATATTTGGACTATTTATTTGGAAAAATTCAGAACTTTTTGCTAACCTTGGAGTTGTGAAGGTTTAAGTCTGCAACTTCCTGTCTAAGATAAAGGAACGCTGGGGGTTAAGGGAGGTGGGGAGAGAGAGAGAGAGACAGAGAGAGAGAGAGATTTTGAAATTGAACGACACTCATGTCCAGTTATGTGAATAATAAATTTCTTCTTTTTGCTCTAGCCACTATGAGTTGGGTGTTCTAGCCCTTGCAAGTGAAAACAAAAATCTTTGCTAATTACACTGTGTCTTCAATAAATGAAAAGATACTTAACTTGATATGCCTCATACTGATATACTGGTTTTCAACAGCCAGATGAGTTGACTCACTGTATGGACCAACTTCTAGAGAAATGGGAATTATCATACTTTGTTGGTGGGAGTATTAAGATGATATAATCCATATGCTAGGTAATTTGGAAATGCTCATCAAAATTACAAGTGAATTTACCTTTGAGCTTAAAAATTTTGCTTCAAAGATTTATTCCACAGCTAAACTTGTACATATAGAATGAAAAAACATTTATTCATTATAGCATTATTTGTAATAGTAAAACATTAATGTAAATGTCCATCAGTAAGTGTCTGAATAAATGAAAATATGACTCATCATGGAGGGGAATGTGTGAAGCTGTAAAAAGCAAAAAAAAAAAAAAAAAAAGAGGAATTTCTGTTTGTACTAATGTGGACTTATCTTCAAGATAATGTTAAGAGAAACAATTTTAAGTGCAGATATTTGTGTAAAATATTTGTATAAAGTAGTGGGGGGAGGAAATACCTTTTCATATTTGCTTATGTGAGTATGACGATCTCAGGAAAGATAACAAAGAGAAACAGTTATCCACTGGGCAAGGACCCTGGAATATGGCATTTAGGAGATGAGATTGGGAGGGAGATATTTTTTAGTGTATACCTTTTACTTCATTATATTTTTTGGAGCTATATAAACTCTTTACAGATATTTTCAATGTATGCATTTTTAAGGAAAAATACAATAACAGCATAGGGAAGTTCCAGAATACCAAATTATACGTGGGATGCTGGCATTGAAACGTCAGCTTCATGAATTGAACCAACAGGCTTTCCACCGTCTTCTAGAATTTCAGCTCCAGAGAACAGTACTGCGCAGATTAAAAAGCGGTATCCCAGGGCAATGGCGGCACCTGGAGGCCACATAGAGAATCTTCTGTTTGTTTCTTTTTGATTTTTATTTTTCTGAGCGTTGGCAGTAAGTCAAAGATAGGAAAGGGGCTTGGTTTAACAATAGAGTCCCTAAACAAAAGAATTTTGCTGATCAGTAGAGATTTACTTTCAGATGTGCCTGGATACAAATACTGTCCCTGTCACTTACTGCCATGTAGCTTTAGGCAAAAGCACTTATATATATTTTTAATTTATTTTATTTTTAATTATATTTTATTGTTTGTACTATTACAGTTGTCCCTACTCTCTTCCTCCTTAGTGGAGACAGCATGGATGGAGCTAGAGCACTTGTATATTTTATAAAAGCCTTAGTTTCTTCATGTATGAATTGTTGATAATAATGTCTACCTTATCATAATGTTGCCTACTAATATTTTAGGTGAAATATGTCCCCTAAGAAATACTAATGCTGCCCTCCACAATAGACTGTGTTTGCTCAATGCCTAAGACAAGCCCAGGCTTTGAACCGGAGTCTGCTGGAAGTGAGAGGCTGAATGAAAGTGGCCCACAGAAGGGGCTGTGAGGGCCGCCCTCCCAGGGCTTTGCGGGCCGGCAGATGAAGGGAGTCAGGGGACAGGAAGACAGACTGAGTGAAAGAGTGGGAGAGATCAAGAGGAAGCAAGCAGAATCTGAGGGTGGCCAGGCTGGAAACTCTGAATTTATCCCTGTCTCTTCCGTTGTAAAGGCAATAAATACCCTTTCCTAAAGCCAGATTGAGAGGTTTTGTTTGTGTGTGTGCTTGTGATTGAAAGACCCCTAACCATTTCCAATGCCATGTATGAAAGTTGCTCAACCACATTCTTAATTAAAAAATGAATTAAAATGTGATATTATTTCCCCTCTACTAGTTGACAAAACAAAATTAACATTGATCAGACACTATTTGGCTAAGCTGTGAAGAAACATTTTATTTTACTGGTGAGAGTGAGAACTGAACAATCCTCAAAGAAGACAAATGGGATACATTTATTACATTGCAAATTCATGTAGCCTTTGACCCAGCAATTACGCTTCTGTGTAATTGGTCCCAGAGAAATGTATATCCCCACATGCAAAATGAGGCATTGTTTGAAAGGACAAAAAATAGGAATCAACCTAAATGTTTATCACAAGAGAATTGGTTTCACTCACACAGTGAAGGTCTGTCTCTAAATCCTTTAAAGGAATTAGGTTTTCTTTGGAACTGATATGGAAAGCTCAGTGGAGAGAGAAAAAAGGGAAGAGTGTAAACAGCTGCTGATCCCTGGCATTAAAAATGGTGGGGGGACGAATCTATGTTCATATGTAGTTGCAAATGTATTAAAATCTCCAGAAGAATAGACATAAGGTGAATTACCATCACATAGGTTATTACATAGAGGAATTGTTAGATAAGGGGCAGCGATGGAGGGAGATGTTTTTCAAATAAGATTTTTCTGTACATTTTAATTTTTGAACCCTGTAACTGTGTAACCTATTCAAACGTGAAATAAAATTCCAGGAGAAAATAGTCCTAACATACATCGGAGCTATGGAAATCTGAGTCCATGAGCGCAGTCCTTAGGCTGAATTTCACGCAGACCGGACGCCATCTTCTAGAAATTCTGATCTTTTCCAGCCCTGAGAGATCAGGCTGCGGAGCTGGAAATAGCCTGTGGTTACAGCGGCATCTACAGGACAAACAGAATATTTCACTTTGTTTCTTCGAACTGGAGTTCAGCATGGCACACGGGTGAAGAATGGTGATTTTCCCCATTCTTGCTAGTTTTTGTGCACATAATTTTTCATATAAGCATCTTGGATGAGATAAACACCCCTGATTAATAGTGGCTTTATCACTCACACATTGTTATCCCCCAGCTCTATGGCTTTAGCTAAAATAAAGGAACTTAACATTGCTGCGCCATAGTTTCTAGTCTTGTAAAATGTGGACGATGTTATCTATATTGCAGGTTAATGCCTCCCAGTGTTACAAGAGACTTAACTTGTTAGAAGAACCCCAAATCAGCCAACAACAGCCTCTGATGATCCAGCCCTTAAACTAAGAAATCCTGAACATCCCAAACCCATTGCAACAGGAAGAGAGCTGCTTCGGAGATACTACCCAGAGAAGGAGCCTCCTGCTCCATAGACTCCAGCTCTTAGGGGCCATGGGAGAACAGGACAAAGGAGATCCTTCCAGAGAACAAACCTGAGCAGCCAGGCTGGCTAAGGAGCTCACATCCTGGTCAGGGTTACCTCATTCTTCCTGCCCTGGGTGCCATGGACCAAACACCACTTAATGATGTTTTTCATTCTCCTCCTCCCCAAAGGGAAGTTTCGTTGTAATCATCCTGTTCTTTTGCTGTCCCTTCCCGAGTGTGTTACAGTTATACCAGTTGTGGGGCCGCAAGTAACTTACAACAGGACCTGACTGAGAAGACTTCGAATCACTCAGAGATCTTGCTCTTGGAGCGATGACTAGGTGAGTCACTGTGTGGTCAGCCTCTAGGAAGGGGGTGAGGGCAGTTTTACAGCGTGTAATTATGGCTTCACTACAGTCATGACTTGGGTGTTTTTTAAGGGATATGTGAGAAGAGAGGGTACGTGCTTGGATGTTGAACTGGCAAAGAGGTGCATTCACTATACAGCAGCCAGTGCTCATCCAGTCCTTCTTCACATAACTCCCTCTGATCTTTCCCTGCACAGCCAGAATCCCCTCCCATCCAATCCATCTAGTTCGGAGAATTTTGCTGCTATCACATGACTCAGGCCTGGCCAATCAGAGCACTGCCTTCCTTGTGCCGTGCAGGTCAGAGAGAACTGGGACAACTCCAGGCTGACTGAGGACGGGACAGGAGGAAGCTGGAGCAAGAGAGGGAGAGGGAGCAAGTGAGCAGGACAGAGAAAGAGAAAAAGAAAGTGAGAGGGAGAAATTACAGGCCTTGGGGACATTGAAACCTTTGGATCTAAAGCTCATTGGAAATTCTACATCTACCTTCAGAGTTTTTAGTCATGAAAGCATGTATGTCTTCTTGTGGGAACCATAGAGTTGGACCTTCCATCACCTGCAGTCAAGAGGATTCTAACTCATACAGAAGGCTCTTAAGCCAAAAGATGCTCAAAGTCACATGTAAGAGAAATAAACAATAAAACTGAGATGCTGTTTTTTCCCACTCTCAGATTGATTGGCAAAAATCCAAAACACACTGTGTTGCCCAAGTTGTGGGGAAATAGACAATTTCATACATGGCTGGCAAGAGGGGAAATAGACAATTTCATACATGGCTGGCAGGAGCATAAGCTGATAGAAACCCTGGGGAGGGCAGCTTGGAAATGCCTAGAAATATCACAAATGCGTGTATCCTCAAATACATTTAGATATACTCACATGCACAAATGAACCGTATAAAATGCTACTTATTTGAGCATTTCTTTCATCACAAAAAATTAACATAAATCCATCAGAAGAGAACTGAACTGACAAATTTCAGTGCATTCATACAGTGGGAATAGTCTGAAGTTCAGAGAGACCAAATTTTATCTACCAACATGCAAAGATTTCCAAGATATAGTGCCCTATGGTATTTTTGGGGTGGATAAAAATATATAGTACACTATCATGTAAAATAAAGGAAAGTAGTTTAAAAATATTCCTTATATATGGATAAAACATACTCTGGAAGTATAAAAAACCTAATAACATTGATAACTTTGGCATGGACTTAGTGAAATGGACATTCTTTTCAGTAGATTCTTTCTGCACTTTTGAGCCATATAAAGCACATTACCTTTCAAAAATTAAATGAAAAAAGATTGAAGATGCCCTAATTGGTACCCAGGAGCTACAGAACAATAGAAACAGGTTGCAGATGCTGGCACGGAACTGCATAAATTGCGCATGCTGTTTCTTACATCTCCTAGGTTAGAATGCCGGCTCCCTTGTAGTCCTGAGAGCTGTGCTGGGAAGCTGGAATAAATGTTCTGTGATGAGGGTGGCCCCTGCTGGACAAAGAGGGAATATTTCTATATTTTTTTTCTGACAGAAAAATTTAGTATGGCACGGAGGAGGAGCAGCGAGCTTGACTTGCCCACTAGAACTGCAACATAGGAAAGTTTTGCTAATAATCATAAAGCTATTATAAGGTAAGGCTGTATAAAGGGAAGCAGCAGAGTGCATAGAGGGGTAGAGGCAGAGTGCTGTGTTTACAAGTGTTGGTGTTGTCACTGCCCTGTCGTGTGGCTTTAGGCAACGCCACTGAACTTTTCTGAGCTGCAGGATCTACACTTACCTTCAGGCTTGTTGCCTCCTAAACCATTTTAGGGAGATTCACAGCCAGAGGAACGTTAAACCCAGCAAACAGCAGCCTGCAACTGTTCAGTCTCTGTGGCTATTCCGGGCCCCCAAACCCAGTCCTTCGGGAAATGAGATGCTAAACAGAGGCAACCCGGAGAAGGGACACCATTGCCAGGAGTCCCCAAAACGGGCCATAGAAGATAAAGAGAAGAGAGAACTTCCCAGGTTGGCCACGTTCTGTGACTCATGAGCTCACTTCGCCACAGACAGGGTGAGGGGCCTTCGTAAGTGTTTGAGGTCAGAGACCACTGTGGTTATTTCCTGTTCTCCTATTTTCCAAGCACAAGGTTTTATTTCAGTTGTCATTACTCCTCCTCGTAAGTGCATAATGTGAGTTATGGTTTTCATTTAATCATAGTTGGCTGGATTGTGAGAAGCCACATTAGGACCCAACCAAGAAGATTCTGGATGGGAGCCATAACAAGTTCATTTATGAGTCGGGGTTGTTTATCTGGGGTGTGAATGAGGCGTTTTTATTGTGAGTAGTCCAGCTGCCTTTATGGATATGGATGTCTTTGAAGACACATGTGTGGGTAGAAGGGCACATGGTCCTGTGACTCAGACCTGGGCCAGTGGGGCCGCGCAGTCCCGTGTGCGGCGACAGTTCAAGGACAGGCACAGGACACAGCTGAAATCACGGAGGGTCAGGCCTCCGTCTTTGTGCTGAACTTGCAGCTTCCAGGATGAAAGTCTGGAGCTGCTCGGGGCCACTGCAAGAGGTGAGAACAGAGCCAAGGAAACAACAACAGCAACAACCAAAACAACAACAAACAACAGGAAAGTTGGGGGGAGAGAGAGAGAGAAGGAGCTGGGGTTGATGCCATTCTTGGAGTCCTTGCATCAGGGTGTGTCTCTAAATATACCCACTGACTTTTTTTTAATGTGACTCTTATTTCTTCTCTGTGGCTAAAAACAGATTAAGTTGAGTTTTCTACCACATGTATCAAATGAGTTCGTATTAATTTATATGGAAAGATGTCATACCCCCTCCTAAAAAAGAAATACATCACAAAACTACACAAAGATAACATTTTTCACCTACTGCATTGACAAAAAATCTAAACGTTAGATAGAAATGCCTGGACAAACAATGGGGTAGAGGCATCCGCATACAGGAACGGACAGGTGTAAATTGCTACAGTCGTTAAGGGAGAAAAGCTTGGAAATTCTATGAAAATTACAACTGCGCCTACCCTTCGACCCAGAAAGCCCACGCCTACGTACTAGAGAAAGGCCGATGTTCCGGTTATTCTCTGCTTCCTCACCCCGTTTCAGTTTTCAGTCCTTTCTGCCGTGCTGCTTGCTCCAGGAGGCCGACCTTTAGCAGGTGCCCATCAGGTTCCTCTGCCCTCTGACTTCTTTTAGGTTGGGTTGTGGGAGAGGTGGGCCCAGCAGGAGATTGGAAGGGAGAGGAAGAGAGAGGTCCAGGTATTCATGTCACTGACTCCTCCCTTGACAAGAGTGGTTCTAGAAGAGGGTTTGTTTCTCCCCCACCAACTGCTAATGTCAAATGGCCCTTTCCGTAGCCCTACCCATTGGTGATGGTTAATTTTATGTTTTAACTTCACTGGGACACAGGGTGCCCAGATATTTGGTCCAACATTATTCTGGGTGTTTCCATGAAGGTGGTTTTGGATGAAATTAACAGTGAATCAGTAGATTGAGTAAAAGAGGTTGCCCTCCCTAGTATGGGTGGGCCTGAGTGGAACCGAAGGCCTGAGCAGAACAAAAGGCTGACCCTCTGCCACAAGTAAGAGAGAATTCTCCTGTCCAAGGTCTTCAGACTGGAAGGTCACCTCCTCCGGGTTCTAGAGCAGCTTCTGACCTTCAAACTCAAACTGGAACACTGGGTCTGCAGATATAGAGGTTTGCCAGCCTCTATAATCCGGTGAGCCAATGTCTTACAATAAATATCTATGTCTATCTATGTTTTGTTTTTCTGGACAATCTTAATCAACACTTAACTAATTATTACTCTTAAAATATTTCCTTCATTAGATTTTCTTAAGTTATCTTGAGTATGCCCTTTGTTTTCTGCGAGGGCCTTGACTTGTACAGTAATGGTTATCAAGAATGGCCCAATGAGACAAATCCTGAAAATGAGGTTCCGGGATTCTGTTGCCCACCTCTCCGATGGGCTCAGAGATACCTACCTGTGCCAGAGGAAGTGGGACACTGGGAATCCGTGGTGTGCAGCTCCATCGTGCTCACTCAAGTTATTGCCGGTGTAGAACGCAGTACAGATGGATGGCACGGCGTGACCGAGGGAATATTGCACGGGTGACAATGAGGACGGACTGTGGCCTGGCTCCTCCTAAGTGCCTCAGAGAACTTCCCAAAATGGAAAGAATGTGAAGACTTTAACTTTCAACTTAGTCAAACTCACCTGGACTTCTGATCTATGGAGCTGTGAAAAAATGAATAGGTAATGTTTAAATCACTAAGTTTGTGGTAACTTGTTATAGCAGCCATAGAAAATGAATACAAATTGTTGTTTCTATTATTATTAATAAATGATAAGAAACAATACAATTAGGGTCCATCTAAATCTCCATTAACAATTGTACATCAGTACAGTAGCATACTATGCAATTGTTTACAAAATGTATAGAAGCTCTATGCATTGTTACAAGAGCTATGTAGAATATTCATGTGAAACAAAGTACAGAATAGTCTGTATAATATGCTGCCATTTGTGTGATAGAAGTAGGCAGTATTATATTTTCACATTGTATATATATTTGTGTTAAAACTCTCCAGAATGATACAGGAAGCTAATAACTGTGGTTCCTTGTTTTGAGGGAGTTTATAAATGAAAACTGGGCAGCTGGGAGTGACAGTGGGAGGGAGCTTGTCTGTTATATACCTTTTTATACTTTCTGATTTTTGAATCAGCTAAGTATTCTCTACTCGAAAACTTAGAAATGCTTTTTAAAAAAATACAGTACTAATA
>PVKM010023374.1:0-21204 GCA_004027735.1 Carollia perspicillata | reverse complement strand
AAAGCTGGAAGCACACAAGAAAGAGGAGATTGAAATAATAACTCAGACATGCTTTCTCTGGCATTTTGGGCTGAGAAAACCCTTCTGTGACCAAGAGACTTACAAAGCGAGAAGAGTTGTCATTCCTCACGGTCTTGGCATTGCCAAAGGCCTCCAGTAGGGGGTTGGCGCTGATGATTTGATCTTCCAGAGTCCCCTGAAAAGACGAGAGTGCGTGCTCATATCTGAGGCTCTAGACTTCCTGAGAACCCCGACAGTGTTTCTGACTCTGGCTGTCAGACTCACCTGCATTTTGCCAGAAGTAGCTTCCTCTTTCTTTTTATCCCCAGTAACTGCAATTGTTGCAAAGTACTGGATGACACGCTTGGTGTTCACAGTCTTTCCTGCACCAGATTCTCCGCTATCAAGTAAAAACTCAGTCTATAAGGTTCCAAAGGTGGCAGCTATCGCAGTAATGAAAAGAAAGCATAAAATCTACTTACGTGATCAGAATTGACTGATTCTCTCGGTCTACAAAAAAGAAATTATAGACATTTAATACTGTTTTCTTATGTATTTATAACTTGTAAGTAAAGTAATATGGAACAAATTTAGTATTTTTCAGACTTAGTATCTTTCAATAGTTACTAGGGCATGATGGGCCCTAGACCTACTACCTTTTTCTATACTCTTCTCCCCTGCTCCCTAAGGCTCCCCTCATTCCCCACCTACTTGAGCATACATGCAACCATTTAAGGAGAACACTGTAAGGAAGCACGTGATTTTTCTGTTTATACTGTACCACTAAATAAATATCAAACATGGGATAGGTTCTTCAGTTGGATTTTGATGACAAGTTAATGGCATTTATAGGTACAAGAAATAATGAAAATAGGTGTTGGAGATCTTCAGTATGTGAAAAGGAGTAAATATTGTAAAAGTGGTAACTTTGGAAGTAATCATGGCTTTAGTCATTTTTTTAAGAAAAGGTAAAAGTTTGTTTTGATGTTTTACTCTATTTGAAGAGGAATCCTCTAAGCTCTTTCTGCACGGTGCATAGTACCTCAGATTGGTCTAGCTGACACAATGTTCTAGAAAGAAGATTCAAATGGTGTTGGGAGATCTGGACAGCTGCATCCAAAAAAAATGAAACTTGGCCACCAACTTACACCATACACACACAAAAACTCAAGATAGATAAAGGACTTAAATATAAGTTGTGATACCATAAAAGCTCTACAGGAGAACATAGGAAGGAAAATCTGATAGTCCATGCAACAATATTTTAACTGATATGTCCCCTAGAGCAAGGGACATAAAGGAAAGAATAAACAAATGGGAATTCATCAAAATAAAAAGGGAATCCTAGTACAATCTTGGTGGGAATGCAGACTGGTGCAGCCACTGTGGAAAACAGTATGGAAAACAGAAGTGGAACCTAATCAACAAAACAAATAAGCAAGCAAAATATACCCAGAGACATGGAAATAAAGAACAAACTGACAGTAACCAGAGGGAAGCGGGGAGGGGATACCAGGAGAAAGAAGGGAAAGCGTCATCAAGGATCATGTATAAAGGACCCATAGACAAAGCCAAAGCAGAGATGGATTGAGAGTGAGAAGTGGGGGGTGTCGGGGGAGAAAGTGGTGGTGGGAAAATGAACTCACATGACTCCCCTCCAGAAAGACAAACAACCCAATTAAAATGTAGGCCAAGGACCTGCAAAGGAGGACATACAGAGGGCCCAGAGACATATGAAAGGGTGCTCAGCATCACTAGCCATGAGAGACATGCAAATTAAAACCATAATGAGATACCACTTTACACCGGTCAGAACAGTCATCATAATCAAATCAACAAACAAGTTCTGGCAAGGTGGAGAAAAGGGAACCCTGGTTACACTGTTGGTGGGAATGCAGACTGGTGCAGGCACTGTGGAAAACAGTATGGAATTTCTTAAGAAAACTAAAAATGGAACTGCCTTTTGACCCAGCAATACCACTGTTTGGGTTATACCCTAAGAATCATGAAACACTAATTCAAAAGAACCTATGCACCCCAACGTTCATAGCAACACAATTTACAATAGCAAGTGCTTGAAGCAACCTTGGTGCCCATCAGTAAACGAGTGGATAAAAAAACTGCAATACATTTACACTATGGAGTACTACACAGCAAAAAGAAAGGAGCTCCTACCCTTCACAACAGTGTGGATGGAAGTGGAGAGCATTATGCTAAGTGAAGTAAGCCAGGCGTTGGAAGACAAATACCATATGATCTTACCTATAAGTGGAACCTAGTCAACAAAACAAACAAGCAAGCAAAATATAACCAGAGACATTGAAATAAAGAACAAACTGGCAATGACCAGATGGGAGGGGGAAGGGGATAATGGGGGAAAATAGGAGAAGGGCCATCAAGGAATATGTATGAAGGACACCTGGACAAAGCCAAAGGGGGTAGGTTTGAAGGTGGGAGGTGAGGATGGGTGAGGTGGGAGAGGCATGGGGGGGATGGAGACAACTGTACTTGAACAACAATAAAAATTTATTAAAAAATAAAATAAAATGAATTTTGATATTAAAGAAGATTCATGGTATAACTCTTCTTATACTAGAAACACCTTAAAATCTGGAGTGTGTTCAGATTGGTTCTGGGAAAAAGGTAATAGCATTTTGCCATGCTTAATGTAAAAAGACTGTTTATTAGTTATAATTTTGGTTATAGGATAAGACCACAGAGGCAAATTTTATTCTTCTGTTTTTTTGGCTCTTGTTGATAGAAACATAGTTTGTGTGTGATTGTGTGAGTGAGAGTGTGTGTGTATGCATGTTTGCATGTAAGACATGCATATATGTAGGTATGCTTATATTTTTCTCAAGCCTATTTACTTTCAGAGTTATTCAAAAGTAAATTATGTAGCTATGGCCAACCTCTGTTGATTTTGAAAAGTGTAAGAGATTATTACCAATTAAGTAATAGCAGTGATTACAAGTCATCTTTACACTCTCTCCTTCCTAGAACACCTCCCTCACAAATACATCAGCCTCAGCTACAGGGGACCGTCTCAAAGAGTGTCGAGGTGGTTCAAGTCTCTTTCTCATACGGTTCTTCTCTAAGAAGATGCGCATATCGCATATCGAGCATTCAGCTCACCAGTCAGCATGAACTGATAGGCGTTGTCAGAGATGGAGAAAATGTGGGGCGGGGCCTCCTGGCGCTTTTTGCCTCGGTAGGCGGTCACCACCTCAGGGTTGTACACCGGCAGCCACTTGTAGGGGTTCACGGTGACACAGAAGAGGCCTGAGTAGGTCTGTGCAAGGGAATAAGAAAGAATAACTTCTCAAAGTCCTTGTCCATTATTTGTACAATTCACTTATTAATGAATTATAACCTAAGGGAACACGTTAAGTAAGTAAAGTGCCGATGCCTTACTTCTTCAAGGCTTCAATGTGAACACTAGTTGGAAGGTACAACAATGAGATAGCAAAAGTTTTGAGGGACGAGACCACATCTAAGTTTATTCCTGTTCAGATTTATCAGTGATATTCACATAGCAGAAGCTCCAAAATGATTTTTATGTGTAATATGAGACATTTTTACTATACTTTAGGAAATATGCATATTTCTTTTACAATGTTAAGATAGTTCAAATTCTTAAAAACATAAATTTGGACAGAACCTAATTAATTGTTTAGCCCAACAATACAGTAATGGTTAAGTGAACTATGGTAAATCTTCTTAGGAAATATGATACAAACATTTAAAAAGGTAAATACTCTGCAAAATACTATTACATTATAAAGAAACGGAACTCAAAATATTGTAAATACATTATGTTTAAATAGGATGATTTTCAAATCTTTGACAACTCATTTAGGACAGGCACCAACCAATAAGAATGGATGCTGACTCTAAGCAGTAGTTTGTGTAAGTGTGGTCCAGCTGAATATCAGCTCTGGCTACCTATGCAAAATATCAGTGTAACCTAGTAACTGCAGTTAGAAAATATGTACTAAGTGTGTATTATGTGCCAGGCCTCTGTGAGGCATTGACAATGAAACATAAATGAGATGATGTTCCTTGAGGAGCTCACAATCCACCTAAGAGACGGACATACAAATGAATGATGGTCAAAAAACATGACCAATGTTACAGCAGGGTCAGAAACAATAGGACAGAAAATGCAACTCTGCCCAGAAGTTGAAAGGTTTCATCCAGACATTCCATGTAGAAGGGACGAGAATGCACAGATGCAAATTGCTGTTATCTTGGAGAAGTGAAAATGAGTGAAATTGGGTCTTTAAAAACATTATGTTTAAGTGCTGTCACATAAGTTTATCTTTTCTCTCTGGATGATTCTGCTACTGGAATGAGGAGGTGGGATTGAAATGTGGCCATGGCTGAGACGTAAGTAGTAGCTGCTCCAAGATTCTGCGGTAAACTCAGTATGTGGACAATGGCCTTGCTGAGCTTTGGATTAGAAGACAGGATAAAGTGCCGGCTACTGAGTTGCAACTTACAATAGCAATAGTCAAGTTTTTAACTAGTTACACTGCTAGTGAAAGCAAAATGGGCCACTATCTGTGACCCAATGATACTATAGTGGAGACAATGGGCTGGTGGGGTCCAGGTCATGGTCACTCCAGGAGGGGCACTCACGTAGATCATCCAGGCTGCATAACGCTCTTTGAGGTTGTACAGCACAGCGGGCTCGTGCAGGTGGGTCATCATGGCCATGTCCTCGATCTTGTCATATTTGGGAGGGTTCATGGGGAAGACTTGGTCATCTTTCACTGTCAGAGTCTGGTAAACAGAAAAAAATCACTGTTTATGTTGACTGAGTGACCAAACAAAAAAATCAATACAATGTCAGCTGCTGGAACTTTACTCACTGCTCCTGCTTCAGTCTTCACAGTTACTTTCCCTCCTTCTCTACTCTGGATAGTCCCTTTGACAAAGGATTCCTTGGGCTCCGCCACAAAGACAGATGTCTTGGCATCGAAGGGCCTATTCTGGGCCTCAATGCGCTCCTTTTCAGACTTTCGAAGATAAGGAGCAGCCTCTCCAAAAACGGCCATTTCCTGGTCTGAGGAACTCATGGCTGCTGAGCACAGAGGTCCTGTGGAGAAGATGAAGCATTTCACACTAGAGATTCTGGACTGTTGTGGATATCAGTAATTTCTATGTCGATGGTATTTCAAAGGTTCTGTCAGAAATTTCACCAGGCAGGTCCACTGTACACTGTGTTATAGTTATTGAGACAAACATAATCTCAAAGACTCCCATGCGTCAGGGTCCCTGAGTACCCAACACTGAGCTGGGGGCTCTACACCCATGATCTTCTTTAATCCATCAAGACTGGCATTCCGATCAGGGAGCTGGGTTGTCTCGGCATGCTGCTAAGGAGCTTGCAACCCTGAGTGAGGCACTTGGTCTTTCTGAGCCTCAGTGTCTCCATCTTTAGAATAGGGATTACAATATCTACCTTTCTTAATTCACAGTCTGTGAGATATAGTGTAGACACTTTGAAAATAAAGTTAAAATGATGACTGAGGAAGCAATTTGAAATAGTTCGGGCTACCGTTTAGATATAAAATGTCATTTATTATAGTGCAACAACGATTCAATTTTTGCTGGGTGATGTAAGAGAACTTTCTTTCCTTGTTTAGATGTTCATTCAGAACTGCTCACATTCAGTGGATTTTGGGGGATTGTAATCTTATTTACCTTTTTTTCACTTGGGTGCTTAGTAGACTTTAACATAATTCTTTGCATATTAAATTCAATTAATGAGTTCCAAGTAAACTAATTGAGGATAAAGCCATAGCAGATGTTATCTTATTCTTCTACATTCAAGGGCTCCCTTTGCTTTCCCAAATTTCCTCCTGAAGAATGCGTGTGCTAGGCTCTGCCATTCTGTGTCACCTGCAGGTTGCCAGTGCTACCAGCAGAATAAAAGATTGGGCAGAGGATGCTCCTGTAGTCATTACATGATCCAATTACTTGAAACTCATTTTAATCACTATTCACCAGTCTTTCATTTAGAAATGTAGTGTGCAGTAGCAGGGCAGATTAATAATACCTTTACAATAGATGTAACAAACATTTCACCGTGTTTTTGTTTCATACAACACTCAGCACTGGGTAAGGCAGCGATTTTCAACCTTTTTCATTTTGTGTCACACATAAACTAAAGTTCTGCAGCACACCAAAAAAATTTTTTTTTGCCAACATGACAGAAAGAGATGTAATTTTGATTTATTCATACCAGATAGCTATTGTGTTGGCTGTTGTCTTTTTTTTTTTTTTACAATCTCAGGGAAAAGAAGTCAGTGTTTCTCTAAATAGTCAGGTATTATATGTTTTAAAAATTCTGGCACACCAGTTGAAAATTGCTGGAGCAAGGTAACATTTTTAAAAGATTTTAAAGAAGTTTAAAGGACTCATTTTCCTAGGTACTTCCTTTCTTATTTATGAGATATCATGCTTACTAAATGAAGTCTAGTAGCAAGATACATTTTTATCAAATTTGAGACTTTTAGCCAGGGAATCTTAATGCACACTTTTTTTCCTACAGAAACAAATTTTATACTGTTAATGACTGTCCTTTTGCTCAAATGTCACCCCATCAGGTAAGAAGAATATGTGCGCTGTTCTTTCTCTCTCCCTCTCCAGCACCTTTCCTGAAGTACAGTTAAGGTATTTACTGAGACAAGCACTTTTTCAAAGGTTGCTAAGTGATGTAAATCCATCCCCCAGTCTCTTGCATTCTCCTCGAGGTACTGGTTAATCTAAATCTTACCTCTTTAGCAAGTGAGAAGATGTAGCCTGAGAGCAAGACAGTTCTGTAAAAGAAAAGGGAAAAGCACTTGATAAGTTAACCAAAACCAAAACCAAACAGAATCCCATTTGTGGCATTGTTTGCTATCGCAAACAGAAGGTAACAAAAATCACGGGTGGGAAACGCCCAGCGTCAGAAGGAGGAGTACCAGAGCGGGCAGCTGCAGCCGATAGTGGGGAGCGTGGCCAGTGTCCCTCTTGAAAGTCCTGTCCTGTTCCCACTTACCTTGGAGCTTTTTAAAGCAGGACGAGTCAGCCTCATTCCAAGGGCTCTTTTATATGGATAGCTATGGAAACAATGCAGCTGCCTGTTCTTTCTTAAGTCAAAAGAAATTGTTTGGCAAAAAAGTCTTGGCAATCTTGCATCCCTGCCTAATTCTATTCATATTAAGAATGGTTGGATATAATTAGAAATACTTTTCTTATTGAGTATGTGGATAAGTCTCCTATGGATAATTTGAGAAGATGATCTGAATGAGAGGTTCATGCTGATAGATAAAGAGAGTGACTGGGCAGTCACAATACCTGGCTTCCCTCTTAAATTCTTTCTGGCCCTGCTGGGCATGCCATTCACACTTACTTTGCATTATTTTTCATATTTAACATGGTAAAATACAAATATTTATTTTCATTTTGTGAGGGTTAATTTTTACCTGTTAATTTGTCCTTTTTTGCCCTGCAATACTAAGCTATGTGCCTTTAACAGAGTAAAAAGAAAGAAGGTCCTCTCTTTATAATGTTCCAATATAGTTGTAGTTTTGGGGAACATGCTTACTTTCTCAGTTTTGCTTTTGCCCCACTGGTTCTCTGCATAGCACAGTTTCCTGTTCACCTATTTGTTTGACTTGGCTGCAACAAGAAAGGCTTAATAATTTCTAGTAGTAAAAGGTGTATTAGGAGTACTTCCCAACATTTTTTCATGTCAGCACACCTAGAAAAAATTATGTATTTGAGTAGTATGCTACAGTAATGTGTGAATGATTTGGCTATATCTGTAAAGGGCTTGGTAAGAACATTCCTTTATATGATATAAATATAATAAATATATCCAACATTGAGGAAAATATTAAATACTGAATGTATCTAAAACTTCCAAATAACATCATTTCTAAACTTTTAGGGAGTGATTTTAGCTAGACTGACAGAACAAAACTCATTTATATCTGGCTTTATACTTGAAATAATGACACACATCTCCTCATTTAAAAAAAATTAAAAATGACCATGTACAGCTTTTGCATTCTTGATAATTACCATCATGGGGAAACTTTGCACAAGAGGGCAATAAAAATATAAAATCATGTTGTTTAAACTGTTGAAATTATATTTTAAAAGTTTACTGGTCTTTTTTTTCTCCTCTTTGACAAATATGTCAAAATTTCTAGGATAATGAGAATTAATTTTAAATCTACTTCAACTCTTTTTCTTATCAGCTATTTCAAAAGATGGTAAAGCTCTAATCTTCAAAAAGTCCATGTGTTAGAGCAGCCCCACTGCTGGGTTGGTCACCACTACACAGGCACATCAGCCATGAAACACAGAAGTGCCTAATATGTTCGAAGTCCAGGATTCGGAGCTCCCACTCTGAACTGTCTCCACCAGGACAAACTACTTGGCCTTCCGGGCTTCCCACGCTGGCTGGTGGCACTCTGTCTGCATGCCCTGCTTTAGCCGTACTGAAATGCCAATCCTCCCAGCAACCCCAGGGGTCTCTTGCCTACAGCTGGCAGCATCGTGCTCTCAGCTGGCTGCTGAAGTAAATGCTCTCCTTGGTTCCACTCAGCACATGGTAAACACCACCATTTTTGCTTGCCTCCCTTAGCTACTGTAGGATACACTGTCAAACACTAACTCAGCCCAGGCCACCCTCTGAGGAACCCCTGGCTAGG
This sequence comes from Carollia perspicillata, assembly GCA_004027735.1. Lineage (NCBI taxonomy): Eukaryota > Metazoa > Chordata > Mammalia > Chiroptera > Phyllostomidae > Carollia > Carollia perspicillata. The sequence continues at coordinate 12,493 of PVKM010023374.1, read as the reverse complement.
CTTTTCACAGCTGGAGACCACATCCAAGGGCTCTGGCTTCCCCTGCCCAAGATAGGAAGGATGCACATTTCATGGTACATCTATAATCTTTTTGATGCCAAGACACAGTGGCTGGGCAGCTCTGCTTTAAGGTGAGCTGCAGTTCTATTTCCCAACACTATTTCACTGAAAATGAAGCCATTTTTAGTGTACAAACTAAACTCTTGTTCCTTTTCTTCTGCATATGGGCACTTCCTTTATACTTTATTTAAATATTTCTTATGTATGTTCTTTATAAAATGTCCTTCACTTTTAAGTCATGTTGTGTTTACATTTTTTTCCTCAGTTTTTCAATTCCTTCAGTGAATACTAGGGCAGAAGCTGTCCAATATACTATTTTTTGATGTAAAGAAGAAAATGCAAAGCCTAATTCCAGTGGTTGAAAACCACTCATTGGTTTTCACATTCATTGTTCCCCGTGCCACTTGGTATGGTAAACAACTTTTTGGTAAATGACTTGTGATTGGTAAATATTATTGGAGAATTCACTTATGTTATGTAAATGTTCCAAGTGATTTGCTTTTCTACTCTGCAAATAAAACAAAGATATAGAGTACATTCACTTCCAACATTTTTCTTGATTTCACCAATATTTTGACCACTGCTCTAATGAGCCAGGGCTTTCTGCTGCTTACCCTTTGGGATATCTGACACATTTAGGGTTAGTGACAACTCAAGAAAAAAAGGAATTAAAGAATAAATACTGGCCTGTGCAGTACAAGGAAGTTCAAAGTGTATAGTAGCAACCAACCCTCTCTTCGGGAGGTTATAATCTAACTGAAACACCGAGTGAATACTAATGAAGTAGCTCAGCTCACCTCCCAAACAATATCATTTCAGTTTTAAAAATACACAGTGTACAAGTTCTTTGCAGGAAAGGAGCCATATTTTATGCATATATTAGATACTCGTCAATACCTAGAATAATGTGAACATATAGAAAGTGTCCCCTAAATTCTAGTTTGCAAATTTCAGGTGCTCCAGGTTTCTTTATCCTGTCATTCAGGTCTCTGACAACTGAAATTGGACCTTGGATTTGACTTTTGATTACACATCAGCTGAATATCCTTGGAAATTTACTAAACCTTCCCAAGACATTTTCCTGATCTATAAAATGGATAATGAAGTGATACCTCATAAAGGTTTCTGAGGAATAAATAAATGAATGCTTAGAAGCTGAGAACACCCGTTACTAATTCAATAGATATTAATGATTGTGACTGCTAGTTCCCCTGTCTTTTGTTAGTTCTTACAGTGATCCCTCACCTACCTCAGGAGTTACGTTCCAAGAGACTCCTGCGACAGGTGAAAATCCATGAAGTAGTGGTGTTATATTTATTTTATTATTTATATATATTTTAAGGCTTTATAAACCCTTCCCACACTCCTATAAACCGTTCCCATTCTCTTATTAACCTTGCCCACACCCTTATAAACACTTCATATGCTCTTAAACACTTTCTACTCTCTTGAACCTATGTAATTTTAACAACATATAAAATTCTATGTGGGTACTCACCAGTGAAGTACACTACAACTTGAATGATGAAGATCATGAGTTATGTGGCTGTGCAGTTCTGATGGCGATGAAGGTGATGACGATGAGATGAATGTACTGCAGAGCCAAGAAGAGCGTCGCAGCCCTTCTGAAGGCACCACTTCATCAGGCGCTTCATCAGGTGGTGCAGTATCTTTGCCCTGGGCCGTAACTTCTATTTCCGCTAAAGGCATGGGCATAACTGATCTCCTCGTCCCAGTGATGAACACAGTTATGGGGAGTTGCTGGCACTGCTTTTTATCCGCAAAGGCAGCTTCTCCGTGCAGAGAAACGCTCTTGAGTCCAAAGCGTCTCTGAAATTTGTCAAACCAGCCCTTGCTGGCACTGAATGGGGTTGGTCTGGTGGGAGAAGCACTCCATGGTCCTGCTTCTGCGTCGTCGTCCTCGTCTTCATCCTCATCACTGTAGTGAATGTCTGTGCTTTCCGCAAAACTATCATAAAGTTTCTTGGCCTTCATCCGGATGGTGTTGGTATCCAGCAAGATGTTCTTCTTCCTGCGGTCATTTATCCACAGAGCCAATGCAGACCCCATCCTCACAATGGCCTTATTGTGGGAAGTGACCACCCTCTTTGCAGTCTTGTTAAAAGCCATTGTTGCCGTAGCCCTAACGTTCTTCTTGTCTTGTTTATGTAGCAAACAGTAGATTCATTGATCCCGTAATGGCAGCCTACAGCTGCGTAGTTTTTGCCTTCCTCTAACATGTCGAGATGTTCCACCTTTTCTTTCATGGTAAGCATATTCCTCTGGAGCTTGGATTCACCGCCAGAAGCCTTAGAAGGCGCAGAGCATTTGGGTGGCACTGTAGGGCTTGAAATAAATTCAAACTTTTACGAAAATTTCACAAAAACACAACACCACAGAGCAACACTATGCGCAGCGATCAGAGTTGATGCGAAGTGGAGAAGGAGAGATGCTGAACGTATGGGCACAGTGCGGGAGAGCAATCAGACCAATGCTGAGGTCACTGAGCCAATCAGCACCCAGGATACAGCACACAGTGCTGTGGTTGGCCGCCTTCCATTCCATCAGCCAATAGTGTGCCGTGTACAATCTCACATTGGCAAACTTGTACAAGGTTAGTGGTGTACTGCGTTTCCATTGTGTACAGTATGGTATTCATCTGCTGATGAAATACATATTGTATTTTATTTCTATTTAATATTTTTAATATGTCCAAATTAACATTTTTTATATTTTTATATTGTTTTAAATTTTTAGGCAAAAATAATTAAAATAATAAATATTACATAAGTATCTATATACTGCAAAATCCCATGATATAATGAAAACTCTGCGATACAGAATTAGTTATATTTTTTTAAAAACTCGTGATACAGTGAAGATACAATAAGTGAACCATGATATAGCGAGGGATGACTGTATTCTGAACTCTGTGGCCACGAAGCAGTTTTCTTTCTGGTTCCTATAACATGGCATGCATGTTTCATCAATCATTTCAGTTACCTGGTAAACATTTATGGAGAATCACTACATGCCAGGATCTTAGGTAAGCTCCCCATTGCCAGTGTGGAACACCCTCCTCACTTTTGTATCATTTATATGTCATACATATTATCAAACTCCAGATTAGGTCTTACCCAGACATTGTTCTCAGTTACTCTACCTGATGGGAGAGGGGTAGTTTGGCTTGGAAAGGGAATAACTGATGTTAGCTGTTATATGAATATTGGCATGAAGACATGAGAGCCTGGTCCAGGGAGTTGGTCATGGAAATGAAAAAAAAGGTGCTCAAAAAAATTGGTTGACTGATGATCTCCATAGAGAGGAAGTGAATGTTTGGTAACAGGGTCCCAGGGAGACTGACATTTCACACTAGACTCTTTTGTACCTTCTGAATTTTGTTTCTGGTATGTATTACTACTTTAACAATAAAAAGTAATGATTTGTTAAATGAGGATCTCTCTAAAATGAAAGAAAAGAAAAGATGGGATTGAAAGAAGTAAGACCACAAAATTGAAAAGAAGAGATATTAAGCTCTAGAGGAGTTGGGGTGGAAGTTTCCCAGTAGCCACTTCTCTGTCTTTTCCATGGATTATATGCCAGACCCATCACTCTGCATGTTGAAAACTATGGCTTTTGATACGGTTTTCTAGGAATGTGTTGACTTTCTGGTCCAAACTTGGTACCTTTGCACCGGCAACTTACACGTTTGAAGTACAATCAGTAGAAATCTATACTTCTAAATGTCCAGACATAGAATTTCCTGACAATTTGCTTTATAAAGAAAAAAGAGAATGGCTAGCAAGAGGCCTATGACAGTGCTCATAATTTAAAGTCATGGAGAGAGATGATGAGAATTTTTGAAAAGCTATATATAATTTGGTTTTTTCATATATCACATGGCTCTTTTTTAGTAGTTGCAGATTGAGCTTTCAATACTACATTATTTAGTCCTAATTTGAAACAGGTGTGGTGGGGGGCTTGGGTCTGTGAGTGCTCATGGACAGGATTGTTCAGTAAGTTGCTGGAACCGTGCCATACTAAAACACAAGATTCCAAGTCCAGTTGCATGCAAAGCACTCTATTAAGCACTTGGGAAGATGGACCATACTTGATACATAGCATTCAGCAGTTCTGCCAGCATGAAGCACATAATCTGTATGTAGATAAGGGAGTTTGGTGACCCTTCATGGAGAAATTTGGGAGAAGCAAAACTACCAATGTTTGTTTTCTTAACTATGAAAGTAATATATGTATGTAGATATCCTAGAAATTTGGAAAAAGAACAATAAAAAATGAAAGTCAAGAGAAATTATTTCTTAATGGTGGATATAGAGAAGAATGCATTTACTTCTGCATATCTCTACATTCATTTACTAAGTTTTATTGGGTTAATTTGATTATGCAGTTAAGAAGTATAATCAGTATGTACAGTAACTCTTCACTTAACTTCATTGATAGTTTCTGTAGTGTTAAGTAAAGTGATGCATAACAAAACCAATTTACCACAGGCTAATAGACACAAGTAAGAATTGAGTAACTATACTGTCCTATCAATGTTATAACAAAACAATGCTGAACAAAATGATAATATTCAAGGATGTGCTGTATGTGGTCTCTGTTATCCTCTTGCTTACTAAGTAGTAAGCACCAATACATATAAGTTGATTGATTGATTAAAGAACAATATCTTTATAATTCCACTATTTCCATAACATTTTAGAGCTTGTAAATAGTACATGGGCATTATCTCACTTAAAAAAAAAAAAACTGTGCTGTGTGAATAGGGCAGATAAACTCTCCTCACTTCATATTTGAGGAAACCATGATTCAGAGGGATGTGCTATGGCTTGCTGAATCAGACTGGAACACAAATAAAGATTTCCTGCTCCACTCTCCATTGCTTTAATGGCCAATATGTGTAACTCTGACTGTGTTCATTCTAGAATTGTTCTATTCCTCTAGGTTCACTATTAGAGCCTAAGTTAGTAAACTACTAGCCTTAACCAGACATCTTCCATTATTATGGGGAAAGTAAGCTAATATACCAATATAAATATACTAAAGATTGTTCCAGAATGCAGAGCATTTTAAACGTAGAGCCCCAGAAGAGATGGGATGAAATGGCTGCTCCCTCTTAACCTTTTGCTACCCTGTTCTCTCAATTGCTTACCACACTGAGTGTAACAGCATGTTCAAATTTCTTTAATGAAAAGATGGCATATGGTTGAGGGATCAGGGAAGGTTTCCTAGAAATGACATCTGAGATGGTCTATGAAGGAATAGGTAGGATTTGACAGGTGGTGATCCAGGAAGAAAGAAGTACTAGGTGCAAGAATGGAAGAAAAGAAACAAAAGTAGGAAGAGGGAGAGTTTGAAGTCTGTTTGAGGAAGAGGGAGCTCTCTTGTCTGACTAGAGTCTAACACATGTGTAAGGGAGAAATCTAGGGAGACAAACTGAGACTAGATATGTTAGAAGCTTTTTCTATGCCTAATTCATTAAAAATGAAAGGTCCTGTCCTGAAACTGCAAATGAAGCTGACTAGAACATGTCTTGCAGTTTTTTGCCTTTGTCCCCAGACCATTGACCTCCCAGTTTCTTTATTTTTCATTCAGTTCTGCACTTTAGTTTTCCATCTCCCACATCCATACTCACTGTATTCTCCACCAGTGGACTCCTCTTCTACCGCTGACCTCTTCCTCCCTTGACCACATTTGATCATAACGTCGGGTAACCTAAGCCTTTGCCTTCTTCCTTGACCATGATCCTTCCTCCCACTGATGCTTCTTGAAGTTGGAAACAGCTGTGACTCCCACCCAACTCCTATGCTGGCTGCCCATGCCCACACACAGCATATGACAGCAGAGGGCCTTGAATGCTAGGTACAAGAGTTTGGCTTGAATAAAATGAATATTTAGTCATTTAAATATGAGGCAATTAACCAACCACAACACTGGCATGAATCTAGAATGCTCTGCTACTGAGAATTAAAGTAATCTTACACATGGTTTGAAATAAAACCTATCCAACATTTGTCTGAGAAAATTTTATTTTACTTGACTGTGATGAGACTTGTAAAGTCAATTTATAGGAATAGAAATATTCAGTTAACACAACTCTTTTTTTATCCTAGCTGCAAGAATAAAAATGCAGTCAAAATAATTTTTATTGTCTCTTGCCAAGATCATCCCCCATCTCCTCCCTCCCAAACAGAAAAATCTCAAAAAAGAAAAAGAAAAGAAGAGTGTGAATTGGAGGTGGGAATCGGATTCTCATGGTTGGAAAGAAGGAAATATTTGTGCTATTTCTATGAGCTGGACATTTCAAGGAGACCCAAATGTGGATCAGTTCCCTCAAACAAATGATCTAGGGGACAGGCGTTGATGAAAACAAGTCTGCACTCCAAGGCTGAGGAGTATTTTTAGATCATGAGGAAGAAGGTTTTTTTTTTATTTGAAGGAAAGGATGGTAATGTCATCCAAAGCCCTAGTCCTGTGCAGAAACTGTGACTTGGCATGACTCAAGAATCATACTTCAAAAGGAATGCAGCCAGAGGCCAAGTTTCAAGACACCAGAGGCTATGGAGACCCAGTTGTTCTGCTTGTTTATCTGAAAAACTTGACGGCAAAATTTTGAGTGGATTTCTCATTCATTGTCCCTTTTATAAAGTGTCAATGAGCACAAGCACATGCTCAGTCTTGATTGCCCTGTGGGAGACTCAAGTCTGCATCCTTTTTCTCCTTTGAGCAATAAAAACAAAAATTACCACTGAAATTCCCAAGATGTGTCATATCCTTATGGGAAAATGTTTCCTGGCCAATCTTGAACAGCCCTCAAAGTAAAAGTTATGTGAAGAAATAAGGGATTGAAGATTAGGTGCCTCTATGTGTACATGCATGGTATGGTGTATGTTTAGGTGTGCCCAGAACACATGTATGTGGTGATTAGGAAAAAGTGCCCTGTGCAATTAGGAGAAAGGCAGGAATGAGAGAACTACTCATTTTTCTTGGGTGCTTTAGACTCATCATGGGTTAGCTGAGTATTGAGATCAAGCCTCAGATCAAACCTCCCCACAAAGGGAGGCTTTTTTTCTTACTAGAAAAAATATTCTAATTTGGCATTCAGGAAAATCAGTAACTTAGATGAAATAAGGAAATTGCATTTCTGGAAACTGTCTTCAATTAAATCTTGTGATGTTTGTCGTTTGAGCTACTCAGGACTTGTGAGCAAAGGCTTATAAACAATAGTCTTTTTAAAAAGACTGCTTTTAATCATCTCTGGTATTTGCTTTATGGGGAAGTTCTTCATAGTTATCATATCAAAGTTATCATAGATCAGCTTTCCTCAAAAGGTGTCCTCTGGACTTAGCTCTACACAACTGATGACAAAGGATTTTTTTGGTCACCTAAGCTTAGGACACACTACATGTTGTGTTCTCCTGAAGAGTGACCGTGAACTTTAGCATGATGTAGGGTCTTAGCTTGTCTTACTTTATTGTTCTAGGTTTTTCATATACTTACTTAGTCATGGGACTTTTTTCTTTCCCTTTCTGTACTTGCACCATAATAACAAATGCAGGAAAACATTAACACAATGTATAGCTGTCTCTGAACTGTACTTTCCTGTGTGTTTCATTAAGTACATCATTGGTAATCAAAGTAAAGTCTGTGTGGACAGACTGTGCTGGTATCACCCAGGAGCTTATTAAAAATGCAGATTTGGGGGCCCCATGTGAGGTTTACTGTATTAGAATCTCTGCATATGGGGCCCAGGAATCTGTGTTTTCAGAAGCTCACCATGTGATTTTTATTCATGCTAAAGAGAAGATGTAGCTGTTTAGTCAAAACTGAGGCAAACAATTACATTTCTTAGATGATAACCAATCCATAAAAAATTATGGATTCCATCCTTGTTTTTTAAGTCTGCACCCAACCAATACAAATTTAATTTACTTTTATACCCAGCCCTATATACTGCTTACTCTCTTACATGCATAATCCATTTCACTGCCACTATGCCTTGCTAGTTTTTGTGGCATAAACCCTTCTCAGAATAATGTTTTCAATTGCATACAACAAAACTTGTAATATTTTAAAGAGAACTGAAATACAGTTATTAAAATATTTTAAAAGTTGTCTTAATAAAAGTAAATGTAGTGCATTTCACGTAAGACCTAGAGGCAGATCTGTAACTGTTATACTTTCAAAGCGATGATGCCTATAAATAATATTTAAAATATCTATGAGTACTGATGTATGATTTGAAAATACCCATAGTTTCTTTTGGTGAAAAGTCAGTTACTGCTACACTACTGGGGTTTGTCATCCATGTCAAAGTTAAAGGAAATGGACTGACTTTAGGTTAATTTCCCCTGAATAATTTCCCGATTTCCATCTATTAGTATAAACACTGTTCAGTTTTCAGGACCCAGCAGATTTCTCCACCTATTCCAGCCTCCACTGAGATTTTTCATTTCTAGAGACTTTGTGTCCACATAATAATAACACCCAGCAAAACATTTTAATTACTTATAAAATTTCAACTTTATATTTTATTGTTTCTATCTCATTGTGGGTTTTATGGAAGTAGAGACTGCACTTGCATTTATTTTGAAACTGTTTGATCAATGCAACCAACACAGTGATGGTCAGACCATACTCCATTAACTCTCAGCCTTGGACAGACATCAGAATTACTGGCAGATGCTTGGGTCCTATGCCCTATGTCAGTGGTTGTCAAAATGTGGTCCCCAATATTGCCTGGGAACTTGCAACAAATGTAAATTGTTAAACCCTAGCCCAAATCTTCATCAGAAACTCTGGGGATAGAGGGGGTAATAATGTACAATTTTGATATGCTCTAAAATTTGAGCATCACTGTCCTAGGGATTCTGATTCAGAAAGTATGGGGTAGAATTCAGAAAATATGGAAAAAGTACTATTATCCAGTAAACTCCATCAGATCAGGGGTACAGTCCAATTTTGCTTACCTTTGTATTTTCAGTGCCCATCTCAGTGCCTGACATGCGGTCAGGGCTCAAAAATATTTGTCAAATAAAAAAAAAGAAATGAGACTTTTGAGGCCTACTTCTTCAGTAATGTCACAGCATCTGCTGACTTTTACAGGAATTAGGTGCATGAGCCATTTGGAGGGTGGATATTCCCTTTGAAGGTGCCACTTAGTGCAGGGCATCAATTATTTAACAAATTATGAACTGTGGCTCAGCTGTGGGGTCATTTTAAAAGACAAGCCAAAATGTCAGACTTTTAAAACCTAAAAGCCTTCACCAAGTTAAATTAAATTCTGCTTTTTTTTTTTTTAATCAGGAGAACTTGAGATTTCCGGGGTTTTCTGATCTTCCTGAGAATATTCTGCACCCTGCAGAATGAAGAAGGAAAATTCTTTGACATTTCACCTTCAAGTATAGGTAGAATAAACAAGAGCTACAAATAACTACAATTTCCAGAAGATTATGATTTACATTCAAATAAAAGGTTGTTAAAAGAGCACACTTTGCTCTTTAAATAGCATGTCACTGATTCAATCATCATACTATGTGCAAATAGTTGTTTAAGATGAATCAGTGAATACCAAAAAGAATGCCTACTCTCCAAGAGCTCACAATCCAGGAGAGAAGGTGGAGCTGGAAGAGTAAGAGGGGAAAAAAACAGGCATATCTCATTTTATTGTGCTTCACTTCATTGTGCTTCAGAGACATAGAATTTTTTTACAAATTGAAGGTTTGTGGCAACCCTTCGTTGAGCAAGTCCATGGGCACCATTTTTTTGACAGGCTCAGTGATGATTAGCAGTAAATTATTTTTAATTAAGGTATGTACATTTTTGAGACATAATGCTATTTCATACTTAATAGGCTGCAGTATGGTATAAACATAATTTTTTATATGTACCAGGAAACAAAAAAAATCATGTGGCTTGCTTTATTGCAATGTTCTCTTTATTGTGGTGGTCTGGAATGTAACTCACATCCCTGAGATCTGCCTTTAACTAGAATCCCTCCTTGCCTAACTCTTTAGTGCACAACAGAGCCCTTATCTGATGTTTTCCTTTTCTATTTACCTATTCACTTGTGAGTTTATTGTCTTTCCTCATCACTAGAACATAAGCTCCAAGAATCTCATTCACCACATCTGACCAGAAGTTAGGGTACTTCCTGGAGCCTGGTGAATACAATAAATATTTCTTGAACAATGTTGATGAACAAAATATAAAGTTAAACCTGTGAGTTACCACTTTTCAAATGTTAGATACCACATCATTTAGGTCTTGATTTTCATGTTCTCAGGTGAGGAATCATGCTCTGGATTCATATGGTTCAAGGTTCAAGTCTTTGTTCTTTAATTTACTACTGTGTGGCCTTGACCAGGTTGCTTAAATTTCTCTATTTTTGCAACTAAGAACATTTATTTACTTATTTAATTTTTCAATTACAGTTTACATTCAATGTTATTTTGTTTTAGTTTCAGGTGTACAGCGTAGTGGTTAGACAATCATATACTTTACAAGTTGATTCCCCAGATATTTCAAGTACCCACCTGGCACCACACGTAGTTACTACAATATTATTGACTATTTTCCCTATGCTGTACTTTATATCCTCAAGACTATTTTGTAACTACCATTTTAAAAAAGATTTTGTTTATTTTTTTTTAGAGAGGAAGAAAGGGAGAAAGAAAGGGAGAGAAACATCAATGTGTGGTTGCCTCTCACATGCCCCCTACCTGGGGGGACCTGGCCTGCAACCCAGGCATGTGCCCTGACTGGGAATCAAACTGGAGACCCTTTGGTTTGCAGGCCAGCACTCAATCCACTGAGCCACACCAGCCAGGGTTGTAACTACCAATTTTTACTTAATCCCTTTAGTTTTTTTACCCAGTTCCTCAAGCCCCCATTCCTTCTGTCACCATCAGTCTGTTCTCTGTATCTATGAGTCTCTTTCCATTTTGTTTGTTCATTTATTTTGTTCTTTAGATTCCACATACAAGCGATAGCTCCTGTTCCTCCGTTCCCTGTAATATTGTGAGGACTAAAGGACATAATGCAGATAAGGCACTTGGCACAGTGCATGGTGTTAGCTATCATGGAAGCAACGTTTTTAGCCTTGTCTTCTTCAACAAAACTTTTAGAAATATATATGAATAGCAGAATCTTATAACTGGAAACACCAATACAGGCCCCAAGTGGCAGTGTTTAAAAAACCTGGAAGGGGCTGTCACTAAGGTTCTGTGAGAAGATGGGCACTCAGCTAGCCATCCTATCTGTTGAAGGAAAAGATTACCATATATTTACATAAGATTTAAGATAAATCAATAGTTGCTCTGCGGTAATCCATTTGAAGTTTACTTTCTAAGTTTCTTTATTAAGATGAACAAAGACATTTCCTATGATACTAAAAAATGTGTTTATGAGTTCAAGGGACTGTTGACTTATAACCATAAAGCTACAGTGTTTTTATAAAAAACTATGTATATTACATTACATGTTTTTCTTCTCATTGTTTGTAGAAAGCTCTGTTAACTCCTTTAAAGTGGTACATTATGACATAAAAGGATAATTTTACTCCATGACTTTATGGTAATTACCTCACCATGACTTCCAAATATAGCTGCAATTTATTCAAGTAATATTAGAGGATTTTAAGATTAGCAGCATAGCTAAAGGAATTCCCTCCTTGCAGCAATGTGTTTTACAAGTAGATTAAAGTGACTGAGAATAACTTTAAAACACAAGGCATGACTTGATTTACCTTAACAATATTGTTTATTGTATTGAAGTAATTTTGAATTCTGTTATTATTGAGGAATCAATAATTCTAACTAAAGTTGTATGTGTGTATATAAATATGTATTATGTTTATATACTCAATGCATAAGTATTTTTAAAATTTTTATTGAAGTAATTGGGAGACATTGGTTAATAAAATGATATCGTTTTCAGGTATACAATTACATAATACATCATCTTATATTGTATATGTGTTCACTACCCAGAATAAAGTCTCCTTCCATCACCATTTATTCCCTTTTTCCCTCTTCTTCCTCCTCCCAGCCCACTGTTTTTCTGGTAATCACCAACTTTTGCCTGTGTCTATGAGGTTTTTTTTTCAAATAAGTATTTTTTAGGGCTATATTTTTCTTTTGGGGGGTATGTGTCTTTATTTATTCATTTATTTTGTTTCTGTACATTTTTTTCCATTACCATTTAGTCCCTGCATACACCCCTCCCCTGAAGCAATCACCGCACTGTGGTCCATTTCCATGAGTCCATTTTCCTTTTTGCTCAATCCTCCATCCCTTAGCTGTCATTCTGCTCTCTATCTATGAGTCTGTATCTGTTTTGCTTCTTAGTTCATTTTGTTCATTAGATTCCACATACAAGTCAAATCATATGGTACTTGTCTTTCTCTGACTGG
>PVKM010023373.1:0-21207 GCA_004027735.1 Carollia perspicillata | reverse complement strand
CCCTCCTCTCCCCACTTTGTTACAAAGGTATTTAACCACCCGCCTGACCCCTCCTCAGCGCCCAGAATTTGGAAGCTGTCTCCTCTGGGCCCACGTGTGTAATAAAGGCTTACTCCATCACCCCAGATCGTGTAAGAGTTTGTTTTTCCGCAACAGCTTCTTTTCCTTCTTTTTTCCTTTCTCTTGTTTTGTTGCTATCTCCCCAGCCCTTAACCTTGACTAATAGAACAAATGCAGGACTTTCAAACAACAGTTCTTGACAGTTAGCAGTATGAGATTATACACATGCTCCCAAGCAGGAGATATCTGAAACAATTTCCAAGTGTTCCAGCCTTCATTGTCACAGCAGTTAAAGATGAAAACTGTTACCTGAGCCAAAACACAAGGACATATATCTTTCTTCCTCACCCTATAAAAGTACAGTCCTGTTTTAACAAGTGAGTTGGGTGAGTTACCTGGTTTTCAGGTGCTTCCTGATGTGACTTAGGTGAATAAAGTCTATTACTTCTATTTGAGTCACTTAAACTATTTTTTTTTGTTTGATAGGCAGACACCAGTGCCATATGTGTGTGGGAAATCAGCAGTTCCCAAAATTAATTGAAACATTTTGTTATTAATTTCATGTCATGTGATAACATTAGTAATGCATGAAACAATTAACATTATGTTATACTTCAAGAGTTATTTCTAAAATGATTCTGGTGTAGAATATCTACATTTACATTCCTTTTCATTAACACTACTGATTCACAGAACTACATGCACTCAGTATAAAGTGTGAGAGAGGACAAAGTTACAGTTTAAATAACCTGCCCACCAGCCACTTCAAAATGCTTATTCTGTGAGTCAACATAACATGGTAGGTGTCACTCACTGTTTCTTAGGACCCTCTCATATTCTACATGCCTCTTAGGGTATGATCAACTCACAATGACAAGGAGGATTCAAGGGCTTAAAAACAAGCACGTCACCCTGACTGGTGTGACTAAGTGGGTTGAGTGTCATCCTGCAAATTGAAAGGCCACTGGTTCAATTCCTGGTCAGGGCACATGCCTGGGTTGTGGTCCAGATCCCCTGTTGGGGATGTGCAGGAGGCAAGTGATCAATGTTTCCCTCTCTCTCTTTCTCTCTCTAAAAATAAATAAATAACAATCTTAAAAAAATAAGCATGTCACATAATATTGCCTCAAAATGCAAGACAACTTCTTCATCTGGTTTTTAACCATGAAAACAGGGAGCTCATCCCACGAGGGAGAATGAAATGGCTGTAATTTTGGCCTTATTAGCTTGCTTTTGAACTTAACTTCTGCCATAAGATGCAGCTCTACTAGACAGTATCTGGTACTGAATGCTAGTTCACATTCTCAGTGTGTAATAATGCCTAGCAAACCCACTGTTTATCCTGTGATGAACTTTTCAGTTTACAAAACTATATTCATAAATCAGATGTTACTATATTTTTCGGACTATAAGATGCACCCTACCCAATTTGGGAGCAAAATGCAGTGGCATCCCTGCTCCTGCCTCCTGTGACCCTCTCTGCTCCACCCCCACACACTGGGGAGCCAGGCAAGCTACATTTGGAGTATAAGATGCACCCCCTATTCCTCCCAACTTGGGGGGTGCATCTTATAGTCTGAAAAATACATTACTTAAGCTTTGAACTTAGCATATGAATGTGTCCAAACATGGCTTCCAGATAGAAAATGCAGGGCCTGTGAAATATAAAAACTGTTTCCTTTTTCTTAGTGACTGCTACAGCCATGGAATGAAGGAAAATCTTAGTTAAAAAAGCAGTTTGTACAGAATATCAATCAACTATCATTTTTTTACTGCTCTGATTCTCAAGAGTTAAGAAAACAAAATATCAGATATTGGCAAAGCATGGGTAAATCAGTACTCTCACACATTGTTGTTGGAAATATAGATTGACATAAGCTTTTTTGAGAACCGTTTGATAGTATCAACAATTCACATGTAGGAACCCTTTGTTGGCCATTTCTGTTTCTCCAATGTTTTCCTACAGGAATACTAATTAATGTGCTCAAAAGTGTATGGACATGGATTTCTACTACAGCACTGTTTATAATAAGAAAAATGTAGGAAACAGCATAAATCCTCAGATAAAAGAATGACTAAATAAATTATGGTATATCCATTCTATAACATTCACTGTCTCATGAAAAAATAAAATTAACTAGCCCTGGCTGGTGTACTCAGTGGACTGAGTGTGGGCTGTGAACCAAAGGGTCGCTGGTTCAATTCCCGGTCAAAGCCCATGCCTGGGTTGTGGGCCAGGTCCCCAGTGGGGGCCACATGAGAGGCAACCGCACATTGATGTTTCTCTCCCTCCCTTCCCCTCTCTCTAAAAATAAATAAATAAAATATTTTAAAAAGAAAAGAAAATGGACTAAATATATGAACCCTGATATAGACAGATGCCCAAGATACATAGATAAGTGAAGAAACAAGCTCCAGAATCCTGTAGACTGCTACACAATATCCTCCCTAAACTGCTTGCTTTCTATTATCTCCTCAGGTTATCTTTGTTCCTAGGTTGTACAGAATTCACATATGGATCACTTAATGTTATAGTTCTCTGTCTCTCGGGGAAATTAAACAGCTGTTCAACTATATGTCATTCTCCTTCTGTATGTGTCTATATGTGTTACAGAGAAACACCAAGCCCTGGCAAATTATCTCAATAAATAGGAAAGAAATTCAGATATGTTTTCAGAGGGGAATATAATTTTAAAAGTGAGTTTTCTTATCCAAAGTCAGGCACCTTAGGATATACAGAGCAGGATGACAGCTAGTGGTGGGGGGAAGGGGGGAGGGATTGAGCATAAAGGAAAAGGGACTCATGTGTGGTGATTGCTAGGGGAGGAGGAGTATGGGGACTAAATGGTAATGGGGAAAATACAATAAAGATTAAAATGTAGGCCTGAAAAAGAAGAATAAAAGTGAACTTTCTTTTTTTTAGATATATATATTTTTTAGATTTTATTTATTTATCTTTAAAGGGGAAGGGAAGAAGAGAGGGAGAGAAATATCGATGTATGGTTGCCTCTCGTGCATCCCCTGCTGGGAACTGGCCTGCAACCCAGGCATGTGCCCTGACTGGGAATCGAACCGCGAGTTTTTTGTTTGCAGGCCCGCATTCAATCCACTGACCTACACCGGCCAGGGCTAAAAGTGAACTTTCTTCAAGAAAATAAACAAAGTACAAAAGTAACACATGAATTTTATCCCTTCAAGTGGAATGTGTCAGAAATACATAGAGTTATAAGTAAAAATACCCCTTTACTTTATCCCAAATGTAAATTCTCTTCAGAGATAATCACTTGAAATATGCTGGTTTGGACTGTTCCAGACCTCCTCCTAGGCATCCACTTACCATATTTTGCTGTGTATAATGTGCATTGTTTTGCCAAAATTTTGAGGGAAAATTAAGGATGTGCACTACACATGGGTAGTACCTGAAATACCTTGTATCTGTTCTCGTGTTTTGTAATTATTTGTTGATTTCTTATACCATAATATGTTAAAAAATAAATGCTAAAATTTTTTATAATACAAAATACAAGTATCTAAAATAAATAAATGAATAATCAAATTAAAAATTAAAAGATTTTTTTTCCCTGAAAGCTTGGGCCAAAAACATGGGTGCACATTATACATGGCAAAATATTGTACATATACCCATATCTAGATAACTGCAGCTCTCTCTAGCTTAGTATTCTTTTTTCTCTTCTTTCTTAACAAAAATGACATTATACCACATGATACTCTAATTTGTAACTACTTATCATATGACTTCCTTATTTAGAATTTCATCAAATACTATATTACATTTTTCCTGAAGCATTTCATGTGTGTGTACAGTCATATATGTAACTATAGGCACATATTCTGAGAAATGCATCATTAGACAATTTTGTCGTTTTATGAACATCATAGAGTGCACTTATACAGACAGTCCAAGATGGTACAGCCTATTGCACCTAGGTGCAAATCTGTACAGGGTGTTCCTGTACAAAAATAACAAGAGATCAAATCAAGCACGAGAGAAAATGATGCAATCAAGAGATGCAGTAAACACCAGATGCGTCAGGCTACCGCCAGCCTAACACAGCACACTGCTTGACAGCAAACTTTTTTAGAAGTGGAAAGAGCACACTCACAAATAACAATTAAAAATATAGTATAGTAAATACATTAACCAGTGACATAGTCATGTATCATCATCACTGAGCATTCTGTAGTGTGCATAATTGTATGTGCTATACTTTATGACTGGCAGTGCAGTAGGTTTACAGCAGCATCACCACAGATGTGTGGGTAATGCCTGGCACTGTGATTTTATAACGCTTGTGATATTACTCGGCTATAGGAAGTTTTCAGCTCCATTATAATCTTATAGGACCACCATTGTACGTGTGGTCCATCCTTGACAGAAACATCATTATGCAGTGCATGACAGTACCATGTTTCAGTATTAAACATAAGTAGACGTTTTATTTATTACAAAGACTAATTAAGGTAATTTGAGAAATTAGCTATGTCTATACATGATCTAATATGTGTAAAACCTGAATTGGTTCAGGTCTTCTTAATTTGACCTCTTCCTTTATGGATAATGTTGTTATGAGGTTAGGAATAAGGACCTCTGCTATTAATTTTATAACCCTCCAATAAAATTTGTACTGTCTTATAACCTGATTTTGGGGAAAATAATAAATTACCAATAATATTGGTTAGATTGTAGCTTTTTCCAGAATTGCCAGGAGAGGGATTTGGTCACTGAAAATATCAGTGTCTCAACTATAGCATGATGAATTTTATTTCAATAAAGTTCTCATCCCTGACCCAAGAAAATCATATTCTGTCACCTCTTATGTCCTTGGGGCTTTTGAACAACTGTACTTTGCTAGAAGAGAGATTTAACATCCGAGTTTAGGACAAGTGAATGGAAAGGAAAGAATACATACAGAAGCGCAATTTAGTTCTCTACCCCATGACCTAATCTCAGAACGAAGCATAATGAGGTTAAAAGGAGATGCTCAAGAATATTAAAGCTAGTGGCAAACTTTTCCAAAGCATATTACTTAATTTCTGACACAGTTTTTAAGGGGAAAAATAATAGTATCCATGTGATGGTAGTTTCAGAGAGGCCTTTGAGAGGTAATTAGATTTAGATGAGGTCATGAGGGTGGGACCCTGAAACTGGAATTCGAGCCCTAATAAGAAGATGAAAACACAGCAGAGCTCCCTCTCTGTCATGTGAGGATGCAGTAAGAAAGCAGCCACTGGCAAGCCAGGAAGAGGGCCCTCACCAGAACCCAGCTGCTGTTCTAACACCTGGATCTGGGGAGGCAAGCCTCCAGAATTATGAGAAATAAATGTTTTGTTTAAACCCATACCCTATTGTAGTTCATTATAGCATTCCCAAACTGACTAACACATGATAGTAAACTACAAAAAAGAACAAGGGAGCAGAGTGTTCACTCAGAGGGCAATTCAAAGAGATTAGTCAAGTGATTCATGGATCCCCATGGCTATCTCAGCAGGAGCTAAGCACAGGTACGGAATTATCTAAGAAAGACCTTCGGAGAGGCCTCCTGTCTAACAGATTAAATCTTGACAAACATGGAAACTCACAGAGTTTTTGTGAATGGTGGAAGAAATAATGTCATCTGTACTAAAACAAATGGAGAGAAAATGAAACGAAAGAAAGCTATCAGATTCCCCCAAATCTACAGGCAAAAAGCATGCTGTTAAAACTGCTTAGCTGCAAACACAGGGTATCAAGGCAGGATAGTAAGCAGCTAGGCAAACCCCTTCGCAGGTAGAATGGGGAAACTCACACAGATAGCTGAACAAACTGGCTGAGCAATTTACAGCCAGATACAGAAGGTAACCTCCCTACAGTTAACATACTAGTCCTCAGTTGTGTTTCAACTCCGGGCCCAGAAAGGCAGCAAAACCAAGTGGGTGATGCCAGGACCAGCTGTAGTGACTAAAGACACCTGCCCTGTCATTGACCAATCAGTGAAGACCACAACCCTGGAAGGGCACACCTGGAAAACTGATAAATATTCTGCTGAACCCTCTCCTGAGACCTTCCCTAAGATTCCAACCTGTGTGAGAGAAAAGCCTCAAGACAAAGGATCTAGGTTGTGCTCTCCCTCTGGGAAACAGCCAGCATCATTTCCTTTCCTTTCCTCTTCCCCTCCCCTGGCCCAACTTCTCTCTTCACAGACATGCATCTCCTAAACTCTAAGCAGGGGTGTCCAACCTTTTGGCGTCTCTGGGCCACACTGGAAGAAGAAGGGTTGTCTTGGGCCACACATTAAATACACAAACACTAATGAAAACTGAGAAGTTAAAAAAAAAGTTTTTAAGTAAAGTTATGATTTTGTGTCAGGCTGCATTCATAGCCATCCTGGGCCACATGCAGCCCAGGACACCCCTGCAGGCAATGGGCAACTAACAGTGTGTCCTAGGCGGACCCCCTGAACCTGTCCCCAAAGCTGCCTCTTCTCTGACTTCCCAGTGGGCTAAGGCAGCCCAGCCTGGGCTATCCTGTTGCTTCCTCTATGCTAAGCCCTTCCCCATTTTACTTCCCCAGCTTTAATAAACATAACCTCATAGTCTCCTGGACTCCAGAAATCTTTCCTGCCAAAGTCAAGAACCCACAGACTACCAGCTGGCCCTGAACAGACCCACTCAGTGCCAGGCCCCCTGTCCCTTACCACTATGATTCCTAAAAGGGAGGATGGTTTCAAAGGCAGAGCATAGACCCCTGAGATTGCAGCCATAGGCTCAGAGAGAGGAGCCAGGAGCCCCAGAGGTTTATTCTCAGGCCTTAAAACTAGTGTAGGTTGCCAGCTGGATTTTAAATGTTCTTGGGACCAGTGACTCCTTTATTCCTTTTATTTTCTCCCATTTCGAATGGAAATGTGTAGAACTGTTATCTTATACCTGTCCCATCATTATCTTTTGGGGCCAAATGGCCTGTTTCTTAAGTTTCAGAGGTTCAGAGATGAAAAGAAATACCGTACCAGGACAAATTATACCAATAGTCTTATCCATACCAAATTAGGTGATTTACATTATGAGATTTGTGACATTTGATATGATGGAGACAATTTGATGACATTTTAGACTTCAGTTGATGCTGTAATAAGTTGAGAGTTTTATAGACCTTGATATAAGATTAATGTAGTTCACATATGAAATGGATGTGAATTTTGAGAGCCTAGAGCGGGGAAGACTGGTAGGCTGACTCTCCCAAAGATGTCCATGTACTATTCCCTGGAACATGTGATTATGTTACCTTACATAGTAAATCAGACTTTGCAGGTGTGATTATATTAAGATCTTGAGAGAGGAAATTATCCTGGGTTATCCAGGTAGGCCAGTGTAATCACAAGGGGCCCAATAAAAGGGAGGTAGTAAGATCAGATTCATTAGAAACAGATGTAAAGATGAAGGTAATACATTGAAGTGAAATGGAGAAAGGGCCATGAGCCAAGGAATGCAGACAGACTTTATCTAGAACAGGGGTGTCAAACTCATTATCACCAGGGGCCACATCAGCCTCGCAGTTGCCTTCAAAGGGCCTTAACAGTTAAGGAGTAATTACAGTTAAGGAGTAGTTACAGTTAAGGAGTAGTTACATTTATATAATCCTAAAATTATTTTGGCCCTTTGAAGGCAACTGCAAGGTTGATGTGGCCCCCGGTGAAAATGAGTTTGACACACCTGCTCTGGAAGATGAAAAAGGTAAACAAAAGGATTCTTTCCTGAAGCCTCCAGAAATAGCACTGCTGTCACCTTGATTTTAGAGTTCAGACCTCCAGAATGCTAAGATAATGAACTTGTGTTGTTCTAAGCCACAAAGTTTGTGGTAATTTGTTACAGCAGCAAAAGGAAACCAGTAAAAATTTTAATACATTCAATGGGTTTTTGTGAGGGATTAGAGAAAAGGAGCATGTGTGTTTACTTTCCCATGTTTTAACTAGAATTCAATTATATTATTATTATTATAAAATATATGAAAAATTCCTGACCAGTGTAGCTTAGTTGGATGGTTGTCATTCTTCAAAGCAAAAGGTTGCCGGTTCAATTCCTGGTCAGGGCACATGCTTGGGTTTTGGGCCAGGTCCCCAATCAGGGTACACATGAGAGACAACCAATTATTTCTCTCCCTCTCTATCTCCTTGCCTTCCCCTCTCTCAAAAACAAATAAATAAAATCTTTAAAAAATACATTAAAATATTTTCTCATCAATAAAATCCTACGTGTCCTTTATAATCTAGCTAGTGTCCCACCACTTTTGTGAAAACCTTTTTTTAAAGATTTTTTAAAATTTATTTTTAGAGCAGGGGGAAGAGAGGCAGAAACAGACAGAGAAAAACATCCACATATGAGAGAAATGATCAGTTGCCTCTTGCACACAGCCCTGACCATGGATCTGGCCACAAACCTAGGCATGTGCCCTGACTGGAAATTGAACTGGCAACCTTTCAGATTGCCCAGTCAGGGCTTTAAAAAAAAACTTCTCTTGCACTTAGTGGTTTGTATTTTTTGAACCTCTGTCCTATTTATCATTTTTACTGCTTCATTTTATATTTAGCTATATATTGGATTACCTTAATGTCTAAAGACATCATACATTAATTTCTTTGAACATTCATCAACATATTTAAATATATTGAGTATTCCTAGTACCAGGCACCATGCTCAGTATTGGGATAAAAGATTCAAAGGGAAATCCAAAAGGAAAATCCTGCCCCAAAAAGCACACGTAATGTCCACTATTCTAATTTCCTATTTACTTGTAAGTCTCCGTCACTAGATTGTAGGTTCTCTGAAGGCAGGGTGTTTTATATTCCTCTAATATGCTTGACAAAATACTGGAATCTTATCAAAATTTTATTCATGGGGAAAAAAAGGGAGAGGAAGAAAAAAGAAAAGGAAAAAATACATAGTAAGCTCTTCCAAGACTGGAAGGAATTCTTTCTCTTCTCCACAATCAGAATGCCATCTTTGTAAATATCTTGCTAGGATAATCTATTAAAATAATTTATTCCTATTTTTGGACAATTCTAAATAATCACAACATTAGCCCACCATCCATTGCATAGGTTAAATTAGAATGAGTCTCCTTGATCCTTGATCTGTGTGTTATCATTAAAATGAAAATATCTGCAACCATTTTGTACTAGTGGTAGTTTAGAATTTTTGATTTTACCTTTTATAAAGTCCAATTGCCTGAACTACATTTTACGTTTCTTCACTTGACCTTTAAGAAATTCAGTTAGGCAATTAATGTCTATAATTAATGGATTTAGTGATTTCAGTTCTTGCATAGCAGAATCTCCAAGAAGATGCCTCATACCTATCCAACACAGAACAAGAATTACATTTAATTTTCAGTACATGTCTTTGGTTCCCATGGAAACAGTTCAGTCAAAGAAGTTTGAAGTGTTACATATTATTTAATATCTTATTCTCATATAAATATTGCCAGAAGATATGTCATATCTATTCAAGTGTAAAGTATCATGGGAGTTAAGCAGAGAAATGTATTAAGTTGAAACTCATTGTGGCCTATTGCTGTTGACACTGCTGGCCTGGAAGCAACTTCAAAAAGAATCTCAAGGACCATCTTGAAAACATAATCAATACATTTAGTAGAAAGTGTATGGATTTTATTAGTGAGGGTTCTTATAATCACACAAGACTCTTCTACTTTGTAGAAAAAGACTTCAGAACTTGAATTTAGCATAGGTTTTTTGGGGATAGCAATTTAAAATTGGCTTATATTTATTCACTTAGATTTATTTGGGGGCCAGTAAAACTAAAGGAATCCAGAATAAAAGATGTTATTTGCCTTACCTTATAATGTAAAGTTTCAAAATGTGAACCATTCCGATAAATACCGTTTTCACTTTCAACCAATTCCATATACTATTGGCCACGTATAATTTCAGCTATTAAGCCTGATTATCTAGATGTTTCAGATCACTAAGAATTCTCACTTGGTAAGTCTACAAATCTTATAGATTAGAATAACACTGCTGGAGGGAACTTTGGAAGATATTCAAACATTTTTTCTTTCATATATTTTTTAAAAAATCTCAGAACACTGAAGGAATTTGCTGGGCATCATGAAATCTATATATCACACTTCCTTCTGCTGCGTGGTTACATTCAGTATCACATGCGGTCTCTACTTATTGCTGCTACACATCAGCCTGACCATTCACTAATGCATTAACCCCTGTGGAATCTTTCCAGGACTGCTTAGCTTTAGAATGTGAAAGGCTAAGGCAGGGGCCACGCCCACCCATCTTCTAGTAGTACCTTAAACTCCAACATTTCCTTCCTAGTATATCACTCTTGTGGACTGCAAATTCCCTGAGGTTCAGGCCTATGTTTTCCTCGTTTTAAATTCACCCTTGCCAAGCCTACCTGAGATGGAGCTCAATAAATTAATACTAAATAAATAAATTCAATCTGAAACATGCTTTGCTTAGAGAAGTATTCCTTTTTTTAAGATTTTATTTAGTTTTAGAGAGAGGAGAGAGAAAGAGAGGGAGAGAAACATCAATGTATGGTTGCCCCTTGCACGCCACCTACTGGTGTGCACCTACTGGGTGCAGGTCCCTAGGTCCCCAGGTCCCCACCTAATGGGGACCTGGCCTGCAACCTAGGCATGTGCTCTGACTGGGAATAGAACAGGCAACCCTTTGGTTCACAGGCCAATGCTTAATCCACTGAGCCACACCAGCCAGGGCTAGAGAGGTATTCTTGTATTTAACAATACATTTACTGGGTGATTATTTTAAATAACACTGGAAACAATTCTTTGCATGTATTTGAGTGTATTAGCATGTATTTGCATGGCACATTCTAAATTCCCAAACAGTCTCTTGCCATACACACAAAAGTGCCTAAATGACTTTCTGTGAGAATAATGCATGACTGGCTTTTAAATAGCTCAGAGGTTAAGAGATACTGGCAGAGTATTGCAAAAACATCCATGTGACTTATGTTGTCTAAGAAAAGATAATTTCAAAATATATCCTTAAGCAAATATTGCCATGTCTTTTCCAGTGAAAAGCACTGTGATTTACAAGCAAAGTGCATCCACTGACAACATCTGATGAGACCCACGACCCTCGCTGTTCTGCGAATCACTGCCTGACCTTGTCACTAAACTTCTCTTTGTGCCTGTCAGTGCAGCTGCAAAACTGCAAAAAAGCAATCTCCCCTACAAAAACCTTCCTTAACTGAGCTGTTCTGAGAGATATGTATCTTAAAAATAAAAGTAATTGTAAAGAAAATGCCATAAGCAATGCTGTCAGTCTCAGTAGCAAAAATTCCCAAATACATATTGAAGTCTTTGACACCAAAAAAAATGGTTTAAAACATTCTTGAATCTCCTGTGTCCCTATTCTATCCCCTTAAGATGGAATCAATCCCCTTTGGTAACATTAAACACCGTGGAGCTCAATCAAAGAAACAAGCTGCCACAATTGCTAGCAACCCAAATTGGTTTCCCAAAACCACCACATCAAGGCAAGAAACTTTACCTTCTATCAGTGCTAAGGTTTCCTCTCATGCAACAATGGCCATGTGTGGAAGAGAAATGGTGACATGAACTCATGAAGTATTTAGTTTGTTGACACTGACTAAGATAAAGTCAGTTACACAACAGTCTGTGGTATCTAAAAATTTGTTCTTTTATGCAGGTCCAGTACAATTCATTGTATGTATAATTTAAATCTGTCCCTGTATGATCTTACACTTTATCTCTTGAACCCCTACGAAAGTCCTTCCCGGTCTTTCCCTGATGCTGGAACTGAATGGATCATATTTTACTCTGATTACTGATCAAATTTCTGTTTACTATTTATTTCACTTGAATAAACTTTTTTCATATAATTGTGGTAGAAAATAGCCAGGACAACTAGGAGTGGGGTCCCTGCAGTTCAGTCTCAATCATAACTTCTGCTTCATTTGGTCAAACCCAACTGTGTTTTTGACTCACCTCATTCTTCTGATCATAAGAGTACAAATACTTTGCTTTCTTCTTTTTCTGTCTGCTGTTTCCAATATTTTACCTATATGTATTCCCAATTGCACTGATCTAACACATTCTATTTCTGCCACTAAAGTGATGTAGTTTCCTTCTCCTATACCAGAGATTTTTGCTCTACTTAAAAATCTGTCCCACAGTTGAACAACCATTAAATAAATTCTGATGTCTGATGAGACTCACTCAATGAGACCCTATAAATGGAGTATTAAATACTGTTTATGACTTAACCAAACTCTTCACAAAGCAACTTCTGATGTTTTATGCATCTCTCACTTCTGCAGACCAATCTGTTCAAACTGCCTTATTCTGGAGAAATCTAAGAGCTTCATTGCATTTCTCTCTTATGTCATACGATGGACAATTTTTTGATAACTTTACAAATATTTTTAAAAGGTTTTATTTATTTTTGGAGAGAGGTGAAGGGAAGGAGAAAGAAAGGGAGAGAAGCATCAATGAGAGAGACAAACATCAATCAGTTATCTCTCACAAGAGCCCCAACCAGGGACCTGGCCCACAACCCAGGCATGTGCCCCAACCAGGAATCAAACCAGCAACCTTTCCATTTGCAGAATGACACCCAACCCACTGAGCCATACCACTTAGCGCATAACTTTATGAATATTTTTGATAAAATGAATTGTCTTCTAGTGTTCAAAATTTTAGTTCAGTTGGCTAGATAAAATATTTTTTACCTGAACATTCTCATAATATCTCATACTGTTTCCTCATGTTTTGGAGGTAATATTATTCACATAGACAGGTTGATTTTTTTAGGTTGTTATTGTTTAGAACAAAAATTGGTCTATCTATTTATGTTATACATATGAAAAGAAACTAAAGTATGCTTGAATGATGCAGGGTTTTATTTCTTTTGGAACAATGTCATTTTTGTCTAACTTTAAAATGTTCTTTTTGGTGTAGACTGAAATTGAGAAATAAATTAGAAAAAATACTATATGGGGCAAAATGTACCATTAGATTATTCCAGAAATATTTTAACTCTAAAAATATGTATGAGTCACAAAAGTACAGAATGAAAGTGTGATTTGCACAAGGTATACTTTAACACCAGGTGCATTTACTTTTCAAGGGTAAGTCATTCTAGAGCAAATGGTAAATACAGTTTCCAAAAGAGACTCTATCCACTAATGAATATTTAGTTAAAAGGAATCTAAGTGCAGAAACACAGTTGCCATTCATTTCAAAGTGTGCATGCATTATAAAGCATTTGGACAAATAATCTACAGATGTAATTCCAAGTAAGTTTTATTCAGCCAAAGGATTTGAATACAATACAATATCTTAACCATTAAAACTTATTATTTTGGTATGATTCGGTATTCTCATATTGCTACAGTCAAGGGAACTTTTTTTTTTAATTTTAGTATCTCTTAAATCACTTTGCACACCTAAATATGTGTTGATTCAATGAGTAGTTTTCTGCTTTTTTCCTCTTAATTTTCTTTTTTGCTTGAAATTCAATGGTCATCCTAAATAAGAAAAAATACATAGTAGCTTGGCAAACCCACTGAAGTCCATCCCCTTCTTCTGAATGTTTTGCTGAATTATTTAATTTATTCATTGATCAAGCATATGCTGAGTGGAAACTGTTATTATATTCCAAGCACTATTTAAGAACTGACAGGGAGGTAAATAAAGTACAAGACTTCTCAAAATACTTACTAGCTACTGGGGGAGGCACAAAACCAGATCATTAAAATATAACCAACAAAAATATCATGCATAATCAATCTGATGTATTTTCATCAACTTTGGATAAAAAATCAATCAAATCCATTTTTTTCTAAGTATCTATTATACCATGTAAACAGAAATTCCATAGTTTCTCCTTTGATCCCTTTCCATTCCTTTACTCCCATTTTAATACTGAATATAACTCAAAGATAATTTTTCCTTCCAAATATCAGTGAGAGAGAGAACTGAGAAAAGGCATTTTAAGTCTACAAAAGCTTTCACTTTCATTGTTGCCACAAGGACCTGGCTTTCTCTAACACGTTTAGGTTTATAGTCATAGTTCTCTTGATTCATACTTCCGTATGTCAGCTATTACTCCAGAAACATTGGCCCACAGATTCTTCCTGTGCTCCATCCTGCTCCATGTGTCAGCCCTGGCCATCAGCCTAGAAAACTTCTAAACTGACAGTGAGATTTAATTTAGAAGTTTTGATATTCTTTCTTTCTAATGAATCTTAGTAAATATCAGTCCAATCAACCAGAGAGTTCATGTATTATTGAATCTGGAAAAGCAAAGGATAAAAGTTATAGCACTTTGCTCTTAATTGTCTACTTAATCCCTGTGGAAAATTGATTAACCTCTAAGATTATTTTTATTTTTCCAAGGATGTTAGGATATTAAGCATTAGCTACCTACAAGCCTTCAATTTCTATTACAATGGTAGGAACTCAAAGTCCCCCAACTTCAAAAAAATCTAACTACAGGTGACTTCTCTCCACCTTTAGGTACCAAATAGTGTCTCATTTATATTTATTTTTTATTTGGATTCCTGGCAGATGAATACATACTCTATAATCTATATACAAAGTCATCTGGAAATATTGGGGAACCTCTTCCCTTTAACTAGAGACCTAGAGTAACACATTAGTTCACTCAATAAATATATGCTGAGTACCTACTGCTTTCGAAGGGCATACAGTGATAAGTGTTTGAGAAACAAAAATCAGGGTAAGGGAACAGAGGCTAACTGAGGGTAGAAGGAGGCTGTTACATAGGAGTATTGTAACAGAGCACTCAGCACAGACTTCTCTGAAAGGTGACCATTGGGCCAAGATCTGAAGTGAAGGGCAACCCATGACAATACCTGTGCTAAGAGCAATGTATATAGAGGGAATGGTAAGATAGGAGCATGATTCATCTGAGTCAGGACAATCAGCAAGCTATGGATAAGGTAAGGATAGGGAAAGGGTATTTAAACATCATTAAAAAAACAGGTTTAGAAGAATACAAGTTGCATTAGTCTTCTATTGCTGCTATAGCAAATTATCTTGAACATCATAGCTTAGAACAGCAGAAAACAATTGTATTACAGTTCTGGGAATCAGAAGTCTGAAAATGGGTCTTATGGGGGCTAAAATCAAGTTGTCTACAGGTCTGCATTCTTATTGGAAAGCTTTAGGGGAGAACCCATTTCCTTGCCTTTTTCAGCTGCAGGGGTGTCCAACCTGCAGCTCACAGACCTCATGCTGCCCAGGATGGTTATGAATGCAGCCCAATACAAAATTGTAAATTTACTTAAAACGTGATGACATTTTTATGTAATTACTTGCCACAATGTATTTCATGTGTGGCCCAAGACAACTCTTCTTCCAGTGTGGCCCAGAGACACCAAAAGGTTGGACACCCCTGTGAGTCTACCTGCGTTCCTCGGATCATAGTCACTTTCCTCCATATTCAGAGGCAACAGTGTTGCATTCCTCTGACCAGTCATATTTCTATCTGATCTCCTCTTTTCATCCCTCTTCCACTCTTTAAGGGCCTCCCTGTATAGTCGAGATATCCTTCCTATTTTAAAATCAAGTGATTAGCATTCTTAATTTCATCTGGAAACTTAATTCCCCTTTTGCCATGAACTCGAGCATATTTACAGGTTCTGAAGGTTAAGACATGAACAGCTTTGAGGGACTGTTTTCCTGCTATGATATAAGAAAGGGTTGATATGTCCTGCGATTAAAAAATGTAAAACTTTGGCCCTGGCTGGTGTGGCTCAGTGGATTGAATGCCAGCCTGTGAACCAAAGGGTAATGGGTTCGATCCCCAGTCAGGGCATGTTTCTGGGTTGCGGGCCAGGTCTCTAGTAGGGGGCATGTGAGAGG
Organism: Carollia perspicillata; assembly: GCA_004027735.1. Classification (NCBI taxonomy): domain Eukaryota; kingdom Metazoa; phylum Chordata; class Mammalia; order Chiroptera; family Phyllostomidae; genus Carollia; species Carollia perspicillata. The sequence continues at coordinate 5,240 of PVKM010023373.1, read as the reverse complement.
CAACCACACATTGATGTTTCTCTCCCTCTCTTTCTCCCTCTTTCCCCTCTGTCTGAAAAGAAAATAAATAAATGAATAAATAAAAATGTATTTAAAACATGTAAAACTTTGGCTAAAATACTGTATACAAAAATGAAAAGTAGACAAAATTATTGGATCTTAGATGGCATACAGAGGGCAATTTTCTTGCTAATATGTATTTAAGTACCAGCAACCTAAAAGAAAATGGCCAAAGGACATGAGGGCAGTTTTCACAAAAAGGTTATCCAAAAGGAGATAAATGCATAAAGAGATGCTTAATGTCACTCCTAATTAGGGTTGCCAGATTTAGCAAATAAAAATACAGGATGCTCACTTAAGTTTGAATTTCAAATGAACAGTGTATTCTTCAGTATAAGTATATCCCAAGTATTACAAGTGCCATACTTATACTAAAATTATTTGTTGTTACTGGAAATTCAAATTTAACTGGGCATTCTTTGTTTTCTCTGGCAACTTCACTCATAATGGAATAAGTATAATATAAATTAAGAAAGCAATGTGATTTAATTTTAACAGCATCTGGCAATAATTAAAAATGATTGTACCCTGTATGTTTAACGTTGTCTGAGTTCTGAATCAAATTAGGCCTAGTCAAGGAATACCTCAGTTAACTCAGTTCCCCAGGGGCTGATAGCCTGGAAGTAGTTTTATTATCCGAAACCTGAGTTACAATGTACACAGTTGAACACCTAGGCACTATTTTGCCTATAAAAACAGTTTTCTTGTTTGCTCTGTCAAAACAACCAGGCTCTGCTTTGGTATTCTCCCCATACCCTGATTTACTTGGAGCCTGAAGTCATTTTCTGAACTCCAGACTAGTATAGTGCTTGAGTTCTAGAAGCTCTTATCTAATCTTGTCAGCACTCCCATCTTTGGAGCTGAATTATTTTAACTATGTCCAAAAGGCTGCTTTCTGGGTCTTGCTCTACTTGAGGCAATATTACCTGAAACCAAAAAAGCTGGAGTTTTTATTGCCTTACAACCAAGCATTGTTATCAAGGGAGTGTGGACTTGGTTTAAAGTGAGCTGCTGAACTGCATCTTTATGCCTGTCAATTATGAAGTCCCCATTTTAGTTAAACAAGATTAATAAGCTCTAGATATAGACTCTGCAATCTTTTACCTATAGTCAATCTGTATTGTACACATATGTATTAAAAATTGTTAAGAGTATAGATCTCATATTAAACATGCTTACCATAATAAAACAAAATTTAAAAAATAATAAAGTGAACTGCTGAGTTTTGCAGCCATGCAGACATTTTGCATGTCATGTTCACCTGAAGAAGAAGACATAATCACATAGGAACAGGAAACAGCCAGAACAACTTTGAGAACAGACCAAAGTATGATTATAGCTACATAACTCACTGGAAAAACCATTACTTCTGGTGGTAGAACTACTAGTAGTAAGGCCTTGCCAAGTTGGAAAGCCACATTTGTTTTATACCGGAAAACCCCATGGAGAGTAAGCTGCAGGAACTTCTGTGTATTTGGCAATGAAAGGAGACATGGAGAACAGAAAAGCTGTTTCTCCATGTTCTTGCCACATAACACAATCAATTTTCAGATCACTTTCTGATCAAACATAATAGCTTGGTAGTTATATACTCAGAAGCACTGTTAGCAGAGCCCCTCTGACTGCAAAAAAAAACTTGAGAGATAAATGATTGGGAGGGAGGTAAAGAATGTTTCCAGGACCTTACCATCCATAGCAACTGAGATAAAAGAACTGGTTATTTACAAAATAATTCTGAGCCTGTTCAAAGACCAAGATAAGTGATCACAAAATGAAAAAGTAGATGTAAAGGAGTTGAAAAAGTACTACGAGCTTTAATAAATAGCTTTAAGATCAACATTAACAGATGAATACCTCTGTGATGTTACTCTGTTTACTACTTTTGATCCATTCTTTTTTTTTAATATTATTTTTATTTTTATTTGATCCATTCTTTTCCCTTTCTGGTTCTGCTTGGTATTCTGGGGTGCTAACATTTGAGAACCATATCATTGAGACTGCCTTAAAAGCTGACTTCCAGTTGAGTTCAGCCAATGAGACACACTGGTAGAACAGCTGAGTATGGTAGAAAAATGAGTTCCCACTCCCAATCTACCTGGAATGGCCAGGTCCTTCAAAGAATTCCTTGAGGAACTATATTTGAAAATCACCACATGCTTTAGGCCAAGACATACAGATACCTGAGGGACAAAAACACAGATTGGTGGGACATCATGCTTGAATCTTCAGCTTCTGCCTCCCTGAAAGTCACACAACGTTTTGTCCTTGGTAGAGAGGACAAGCGCCCCATATTTCACAATCAAAACATAGCTGGGAAGGTTCCTCATTGTCTAAAATCTCATTCAGTAACTTATCACTTCCAAGACTTTACATATCCAGTTTCTAACATATTTAGAATGGATTTGTGGACTTTTATACATTTGTCAAGTTTTCATGAGTGGCATTATTTTTGTCCTTTTAAAATAAACTTTTTATATTATATTTTATTTTTTATATTTGTCCAAAAACTTTTCTTACACTTATTAGAAGTTATTTCTTAAAGGTGAGACATCTCTATCCTTTCAAAGAACAAACAGGATGAGGATTTTGTTGGTATGACCAGGACAAACATATCTCAGATGGACAAGGGCAGGTCCCACAGCACCAGTAGAGCACTCAAATCTCTTTTGTGAGATGGGAGTGCAGAGGGCTGGAGTAGATTAAGAAAGGGTGATGGTTATCAATATCTTAAACCTCATATACTTCTAAAATTAATTAAGTATTTTTTTGGATTTTATTATTTTGAGAGAGAGGAGAAGGGAGGAAAAATGAGAGGGAGAGAAACATCAATGTGAGAGAGAACCATCAGTTGGTTGCCTCTCCCACACTCCCTTATCAGGGACCTGGCCCACAACCCAGGCATGTGCACTGACTGGGAATTAAACCAGTGACCTTTCAGTTTGTGGGATGATACCCAACCAACTGAGCCATGCCAGTCAGGGCGAAAATTAAAGTAATACATAAAATATGAATAAAAGAATAATGAAAGAAACCATTAAGAAAAGGGAAAATAATCTCTTACGATCAGAAACAAGACAGGAATGTCCACTTTTACCATGCTTATTCTACATAGTACTGGAAGTCCTAGCCACAAAAACCAGACAGGAAGAAGAAATAAAAGGCATCCAAATTGAAAATGAAGAAATAAAGCTGTCATTATTTGCAAATGACATGATACTGTATATAGAGAACCCTAAAGATTCTACAAAAAAATTACTAACACTGAACAATGAGTTCAGTAAAATAGCAGACTACAAAATAAATATTCAGAAATTTGATGCATTTTTATACATCAATAATGAACTATCAGAAAGAGAAACTGAGAAAAGAACCCAATTTACAATTGCATAAAAAAAATACCTAGGAATAAGTATAACCAAGGAAGAAAAAGACCTGTGCTCAGAAAATTGTAAGACCCTGAAGGCAGAAACTGAAGAAGATACATATATGGAAACATATACTGTGTTCATGAATAAGAAGAATAAACATTATTAAAATGTTCATACCCAAAGAAATCTATAAATTCAATGTAATTCCTATCAAAATACCTATGGCATATCTCAGAGAACAAGATAAATAATCCAAAAATTTATATGGAACCACAAAAGATCCCAAATAGCCACAGCAACATTGAGAAAGAAGAACAAAGTTGGAGGTATCAAACTATAGTCCAATGAAACAGAATAGAGAGCTCAGAAATAAACTCATGCCTATATGGTCAATTGAAATTTGACAAACAAGGCAAAAACATATAGTGCGATAAAGGTAGTTTATCCAATAAATGGTGTTCAGAAAATTGGACAGATAAATGCAAAAAATGAAACTATATGACCTATTTACACCATATACAAGAATGAACTTGCCCTGGCTGGTGTAGCTCAGTGGATTGAGCATTGGCCTGCAAACCAAGGGGTCACTGGTTCGATTCCCAGTTGAGGCACATGCCTGGGTTACGGGTCAGGTCCTTGGTGGGGAGTATACAGGAGGCAACCACGCACTGATGTTTCTCTCCCTCTCTTTCTCTCTCCCTTCCCCTCTGTCTAAAAACAAGTGCAATATTTTTTTTTTCTAAAAAAGAACAAACTCAAAATGGATTAAAGACTTAAATGTAAGTCCCAAAACCATAAAACTCCTACAAGAAAACATAGGCAGTAAATTCTCTGACATTTATCTTAGCAATGTTTTTTTGTGATATTATCTCCTCAGTCAAGGAAAACAAAAGAAAGAAAAACAAACAAATGGGACTACATTAACTTAAAAGTTCTTGCACAACAAAAGCAACCATCAACAAAATGAAACAACAACCTATTGAATAGAAGAACATATTTGCCAATGCCACATCTGGTAGAGGGTTAATATCCAAAACTTATAAAGAACTCATACAACTCAACACCAAAAAACTCCCAAACAACACAATTAAAAAATGTATTTTTTCAGAGGGCTCCAGATTTCCGGCCAAGATGGAGGCATAGGTGGAAACACTGTACCTCCTCTCACAACCAAGATTAAGGACAACAAATATTTATAAACAATAACACAACCAGAACACAGAAAATTGAAATACGGAAGTCGACAACCATTCAACCCAACCGGTAATGGGGCAGAGTCGGCAGGCGGCGGAGAGGGAAAGCGGCAGGAAAACGTGGTGGCTGCCAGGCTCGGGAGCGCCGGGCAGCGTAGGTGGCGTGGAGCTTGCAGACCCCAGATGCAGGGAGGAGACGAGCAGAGCATGCAAGGCACGCAGGGCAGTGAGATGGACTGCACAGCGCAGGACCCCAGCGACAGGAAATAAAGCCTAAAAACACCAATTGAAAAGGTGCCAGGAGAGGATCCCAGACTCACAGGAGAGGTCGCTGGGGAGACCCGCAAGGTCCCGGAGTGTGCATAGGGCCTCCCACCTGGGAACCAGCACCAGGTGGGCCCAGTTTGCTTGTGGGAGGCAGCAGAGGGGACGAAAACTCGAGAGAGCGCAGAACGGGCGGGATTGTTCCCTCTCTGACCCCGCTCCCACAGACAGCGTCACAACTTGGCGACTAGGCTGCCCCACCCTGGTGAACACCTACGGCTCTGCCCCTCATATGCAACAGGCGCCACCTGACTAAAAATGACTCAAAAATAGAAGAAAAGCTCAGAGTCCCAGA